>DWPV01004219.1:0-13923 GCA_018251915.1 Urbanus proteus proteus
GGGATGTTACCTATGTTTAGATAAGTATTCCTTTTTACTTTTTAACGCGGGTGAAACCGCGGGGATCAGCTAGTAAAAAATATTGTTAAAAAACGTTATTGCTTTATAACCGTTTTTAAACTAAGCATTTCTTAATGATCATTTCGTTTAATGTGTGCTAGTAGTCACAAATTCCATTGCTCTGCATTTTATAAAATCTTTGGTTTACTAGTAAATAGTACAAATGGACGCAAAAGTTACAATTCAGGTAAATTACAATACAGTTTATATAAACATACTTTGGAAAGTTACCTCAGCAAAAATTTAATATTAAAAGCGTTGAAAGCAAAAATTTTAATGTGGGAAAATTCTCTCGTATTATTTGACCCGGAAAATAAAATTATGTGGTGCGGAAAGCTGTATAGACACATCCACAGTAATTTTCTTTTCTTTTTTACCGACCCTGTTACAGTTTTGTTTAAAGAGACTAAAAGTAATGCTTGCTAATCACATTTATATCTAAAAGTGTTGGTGACCACTGGAAAAAGGTTTAAATGTAAAATAAATTTACTTGGTAATGTGATATCTCACGTCAAAAATGCTAAAGCGAATTACCATTTCAAAATGAGTAATAGTTTTGAGTTCGAATAAATAAATAACAAATGTTTGACGTCAGAAAAGTCCGTGAAATGACCCCAAGAAAAGTTCAGTGAACAGTTTACAAATGAAAATGCCTAACTCTTTTAGAATTGGCAATGTTGACAAAATGAAAATACGTATTGTGAAGTTTTTTCTTTATTCGTACTAAGCGCTTTTTTATTTCTGACCTTTATTTTACGCAGGTTTAGATTTATCTAATACAAGCTGGTCCCCGCGACTACACCCATTTTTAAGAAGTAAAAAAGAATACATATTTAAACATAACTGATATCTCGCTCTCCTGCGACGGCAAGCGCATGCGTGTGGCGCTAATGAGTTTTTCATAATTAAAGGAGCCTAAATTACGCCTTAGACCTTCAACTATCTTCCAGTGAAATTCCTTCAACATCAGTTCACCCGTTTACAAGATTATTCTTATTAACTCAGCCAAACAGACACACAAACAAAAATAACTGCATTTTTATTATAGGTATCGTGTATACTTTCATACGCATTGCGTAAAAAGTTGTTATTTTGAAATCACAAACAGAAACTTAAATTTTGTTGAATATCAAAATTATTTCAGTCAAATTAATTTTTTTTACAGAATTATTTTTGGACGTCATAAATCTACCACCAACCCGCAAGCTATTTCGTTATGGAGAATAAGCACTGAAAGAAACTCCATATATAAATAAGTATCATTTGGATTTCGCGTATGGAACGTGGAGCTGAAGCTACATAATAATAATATAATGTTAGGTATTCGGTTTGTGAGATAACGAGCGAGCGTCCTCACGCGTCCATCTATAACAATGGTTGACACCGGAACTCGGAACAAAAATGAAAGTGGATTCGGCTGCTATTTTTATAAACTCGAATATCTGGTTTTTTCTTGCGACCTTATAAACATATCGGTTTGGATGGCCCGCAACTCACAACCACAATAGAAAGGCTTATACTGTAACAAACGATGTTTCTCGCATTGATCAGCTGATTATTTGTTTAATTATTAATATTTCAATTTGATCTTATTATAATATGTACTTTATGTCCTGATTTATATGCAAGGATATATAGAAATTATTAGTGTTTCATATCGAAATATTCGATATCTATCTGCCTGTTACTCACGTAATCATATTGCTCAAAAACTATGCTAGAGAAAGCTTCTACCATACGGTTTCAATACTAAACATTAACTAAAGTTTAATAACTCTAAACCTATGCCCACCATGGTAAAATCTCTAGCGCAAAAAATATATTTTATTGTAGAAATATAAAGAGTAAGTATTCGTACATATACAAAATATATAATATAGCACGAACCCCACTTTTAGGCTGATGTTTCTTTAAAAAATAAACGGATTCAAAGAGTCTCTAAACCAGGACTAATCAGTTTTTATCCATCTTCTTAAACGAATTTTTAGAACATTTCTATATAAGTCCAAGTCAAAGATCTCCTTAAAGATTTTCTTAAAAGCAAATTACTCCACTAGTTCGCTCCAGATATTCAAGCTCAAAGCAAATTTTAGTAGTTGGGTCCTTTTTATAATAACGGCGGTTTTATTTGCCTTAGTTCTGAACTTCACTGAGACAAGTATGAGTTCTGTTTATGCAGTTTTATAAACCCTAGTTTTATAAGAATGAAACCCTGGTGAGAGAAAAGCTTATTTACTTAATTTTATCTGTATGACCTACAGATAAAATTTAAATTTAGATAAAGTTATATTATAAAAACAGCTAGTTTACAACAGTTAGTTTTCAATCTTTGTCATTAATGGGTCATTCACTAGGTAGGTTGGTACTTTAAAATATTTGCGACCTTAAAATTTCGCTAACCTATGTATATTTTATCGTAGGTGCCTATTGCAATATCAAATTCTTACAACTTGTGATTATATTTTTCTGGGTTAAAGTGTATTTTTATTGAATATTGTTATTATTATTCTTTTATAAAGCTTCGCTACCCTACGGTGTCCCTTCACAGAAGTTCAAGCATCTTCTGAGAGGTAGCATCTTACTTACTTTGAAAAATTGTACCCTTTGGACCCTCTCATTATAGTTAGTTAGTTTCAGAAGGTATGTTACTTTCAAATACACCGCTTTAAATCATTTCCTCTACTTCATGAATGCCAATAATCATGAAAAGTAGAACACGTGACAAGGTTCAAAACGTGACAGCGAAGCAAATGAAGGTTCTTACATTTGCGAAATTAGATTTATGCTAATAACAAAATTTTTATTCAACTCTTACACAAGGAAATTTGCGAGGGAAAAATCGGAGACATATTTAACTGTTACTTGGGAAATTATATGTCTCTAGAGATTTAATTACCTTCTGATATTAGATACACAATTTTTGACATACTAATTTACGAAAATCCTTACCGTGAAAGTTTACTGAGAGATTGGGATGAGATTTGGCGTTACCTTTTTATCGTCTTAATTTAGACACAAGTCATATAACATCTATAAAATATGGTTTATTTGTGATCTATGACCTCATCTCCCTAACATCAAACACAGGCATAAACAACAATTCATCTCATATCAAAATTTAACTGTAGTGAGCTAAACTCAAATTTGCATAAATCGCATTTTGCAGCGTGTTTTCGTCACAAATCCCAAACGGTCAACTCAGCTCCCCCATAAACGCAATCCCGCACAATCAAATTACGACGAACATTATTTCATTAGGTTCCTCTCCTATCTACCTACGAGTACGTTTAGGATCCGACATGATGTGTGTACGCCTGACCAAATTCAATTACTGCGGAATTGATTACTATCTGCTTAAGCTGCGGTTTCCATCTTCGCAGGTCCTAGTAACTTACCAATTACGTACAAATAAGGTGAGGATACTTATAAAGTAACGGATTAGAAGCGATAATTTATAAGTTCCTGTATCTAAAGGGTTAAAAAAACAATAAAAATATATAAGTAATTAAAAAAACCCCGACTAATAAATGTGTATAAAACAAAAATATATACGTTTCGGCCTAATAAATTTCACAACAATAGTAATATGTATCATGGACTAAGCGTGGTCGCCTCGAGTTCACGCTAAGTATCAAATCAAATCAATTCAAATTCGCACAATGTGTCTTTAACAACAAATACCAACTAAAAATACGAAATAATGAACATTTAGTGTTATATTCTTCTTAGCCAATTATTAACTGCTATACCTTCAATAGTTTTTTATTACTGGAAGTACCTGCTCTAGAAACAAACTTGGATGGTCATAAAATTATGAAATATAATTAACATATTGAACACAGTATAATTAATATATTCAACATAGTTTAAAATCTAAAATTGCGTATATCATCCAGTTGTACGAACATCTAAATCAAACAGTAGCTGCATAATTGGACCCTCTTTCATTAAAACACATCGTTGCACGAGTAGGTATATCTCTTTATCTAGGATTTTCCTACTTACTTCTATTTCTGTCTAAACATTACTAAATTAAGCATTGAATATTGCTTGATTTAGTATTGTCTGGTTAAGTGTGTTTTTTGCAGAATGAAGTACGAGATTTTTAAGATGTAAAGTAGTAAACGAGCATGCAGTCCATCGGTTGGTAAGTGACCTTTACCATTGATGAACCTCTGAAATCAACCCCACATAGAATTGTTGTTCTGTTTGAGATCTACCATAGATACTATGTCAGTATATTGATAATTGCCTCTCACTTGCCACTCTCTTTAATCAGAATAGCAACGCTTAAAGTTGCTACTACAATACAGAATTAATGTGGCGGTGATATTTCCTTGATCGTACCTCGACAGGTTTTACCATTAGACAAGATCTGAGTGGTATATTGTACAAATACTAGATATCGATTTTTAGTAATGCTCGTCATGAAAGAAAATTATAATTTATATCGTTACTAGTTTGTGCCCGCGGCTTCGCTCGAGCTAATGTGTACATTCATACAAAGAGTTGTAGATATAAAAGTTGCTCTTTTATCCCTCGGGAGTAGTACGTTTTTTTGGAATGAAAGGTAATCTATGTCCTTTTCTGGGTCCGTTGCTATGTGTGCAAAATTTCATAACTATCGGTTGAGAAGGCGTGAAGGCGTTACAAACAAACAAATAAACGGACTTTCCCATTTATAATAATTATTATTATATTATAGGATTGCAAGGTCTAATTGCCAAGCTCTTTGGCTATGTGATAGACAACCTTTCCCCAAATCAAATAGCACTGGATCGAATTATAGCAAACCAGCTGGCACGCCTGGATCGGAATGATGAGTGCTCGCGTGACCAGACACAATTAATGCAAAATTGATTAGCATCTGCCTAGGCCGAGGTTTGCACCTACGTGCGTTGTCATAACAGAAACACAGATATGTAGGTTAATTTTCATACAGGAAACACAATAAGGGCGTGTTAATAAAAATGGATAAAATACTAAGCAATGTAGTAATTATGTGATAATATTAATGGATTATTTAATGAATTAAAAATCTATAAGTAGAAGTTTCTAGAATTTTTATTCGTACAATACTCTTCAGTCATAGCCCCACAGCAGGATTTTCTCCTGTGAGTTTAGTGCCAATGACAACAACACAAACACCCAAACCGAGAACAGAAATCTTTTCATCATTCAGATATCATTGCGTGTTAGACCGGTACGGTGACCGCTCTACCACGCGGATTGTTATTCTTAAAATGTTCATGAACAAATACGTCGTTGTAAAACAATATTTTGATTGATGAATATTATTTGCTGGAAGTTTAATAGATTTGGTAAATGGATACTCGTAATAACTGCTAATGATTACCAATATAAAGTAATTAAAACGTATAACCGTAAACGAAAATAACCAGTGCACGCCAATATTAATGAAATGTAGCAAATTTAAAATCATCATTAACACAACGTTATTATATTGTTTAAAATTGGTAGCGAAATAATTAATGCATAGTTAATCCTTTGCACTGCGACCAACAAGTTTGAACGCTTGCTTGGCGCCTGAGGGATCTTGTGCATGATTTATTCGCAGCTTTAGCTCGTGAAAACTTTGTTTCACGTGTTCTACCTGTCCACCCAAAACTCAGGGGTTCAATAAAACTCGTCGTCTCCGTGAAGTGAAGCCATCACCCGCAGGGCGGTGCATAAATAATTTAGCCGGGCAATCCGCCGCTTGTTTGCATGCGGATTATCATATTAAACGGATATCAGGGCCGACGACCGTCTGTCCGATACAAATGCAAACAATATCATGCAACATTTATGAACGCAAACATTTGCCGCGATACTGCTCCCGACCGCTGCCGCCGATGTCAAAGACAAGATTTTAACCGGCTCTGGTCATTACCATTTATAAATATCATTCACTGTTAGCTAACCGTTTAAAAGTCGATTCGAAGCTGATACATGTAAAGTGAAAATAAATTATGCTAAATTATATGATATGGAAGTAGGAAATAATCTTATCTGTTAGAATTTGAATACAGTACAAATAAGTGTGACTTAATTTGCGCTAAATTTTGTCTAACATTCTGTGTTACAAAATCTTTACAATATTATTTTACTGTTTTAAAACGGCTACATACATAAATAACTAAATATTATATTTTCGATGTGGTAGTACTCTATGTAATTCGACGTATTCATACGTGTATTAATAAGACGTGTTCGTAGTATAACATCGGTGTTAAGCAATGAGGCGTTCTTCTGGTGGGTGTGGTAAGGGAGACATACTTATCCGAGGCGTTCCAACTCCGTCCTCATGGGTAGCAACGCATTTGTGGTCAACCTCAGATAGGACCTTGATCTTATCTGGGGTTGGTTACAGATATCCGTGGGCGGCAGCGGCCATTTACCATCAGGTGGACTGCATGCTCGTTTGCTATGTTGACTACATATATAAAAACCTATTATTAGATATAAGTTATGTTATATACCTAAGATCATAATTTATTTTAATTATTAAAACAAATATATAGTTTAACAATTACGATGATACTTTACATATTATTATGTTTAAGTAATAAGTGGAACGGATAGAAAAAATAACAATGTTACAACATTTCCGTTTAAAATAATTTCCTTTGTACCACACATTTTCCCGTAGAATAGTTTGTATACCAACTCTGCGGGTGTTCACATCTCCAAACTGTAACTTCCACCCGATTCATTTGTGAAATGAGTTTCCGTTTTCATTTCGCTAATTAGACAACAATGCGCAATGGTAATTATGGACCTCCGCGAAGTAATTTGGCGTGTAACAACGTGACGACAAAGCGAGAAGAAATTGTTCGTTAAATTGTCATTAGATCATTGAAGTGATATTTGAAACCGAAAATTAGTATAGAAATAGGTACATAACATAACAAAAATGTATTGGAACATTGCAAGTCTAATCTTAATAAATATACAAAATTAAACAACGTTAGGTGCGGTCGGAAATTGGACGGGTGACCGGTAGTGGCTAAATTGTAATAAAAAATAATCGGAGCCATATAGGTTAGATCACAGCAGGGCTATACTGATCTTTTTCCAGACAAAAGTACCTGTAGGTACTTACCTGAAAGATATTTTATTCAATTACACAAAAAATCTATCTACAAAAATGTTAATTCGTTTAAGAGCAATACAACTGATTTCAGGTGAAGGGTTCTCGGGGAGAAAATTATTTTCCGTGAAAACAGTGGAATGTGGATATAATATATAGTCAAGTGTAAGTGGAATCCCTCACAGAGGGTTCTGTAACTTTCGTGCCACCAGATTTTTATCTACTCTATTAATATCCTAGCAGATTTAGAAGTCCATGCATGGTTAAAAAAATTGAAGGCACTACATATAACGAATATATGGAAAATATCGATAATAATTGCTTATCGTTTCCTTGTGTAGATACGTCATTTTTACCTTTTCTTTAAGTTTAGTCATTGTTTAACTACTTTCTTTACTATATAAACTAAAAACTGTAAAAAATTATCACGTATCGTGAGTATCCGTTACATACTAAAATGTATAAATTCCGCAATTGTAAAAGTTTAATATCATCTATACAACTATACAAATAAATAAAGTGGAAGTGTCTGAATATCAAAATATAATTTTTTTATTCAATGCATATGAAAGTATATGCGATACCTATAACGAAAATGCAATTTAAAAAATGTGTGATGCTGTCGGTCTGTCTGTCTGTCTGTTTCTTTGGCTGAGCTAATCTTCTAAACGGCTGAACCGACTTTGACGGGACTTTCACTGGAGGATAGCTGAAGGTCTAAGACGTAACATATGATAATTTAATTTTCGAAAAATCCATTAGCGCACACTCTACGCGCATGCGCGCGTCGTCGTAGGAGAGCCGGATGGCATTTATGTTTAAATGTGTAGGTATTCTTTTTACTTTTTAAACGCGGGTGAAACCGCAGGGATTAGCTAGTATATTATAAAAAAATATGTATCAAATGCGGTTTCTGTGTCAGAAAGACATAAATAGCGGCTTAGTATTTATTTTCCGCTTTACCCTTTAGTTACGGATCCCTAAATCGCAACATTGTAGAATGAATGTACTTACACGATGAAAATGTAATACAGTAGGTATTACCTCATTGTTATTAAGCGCTTGACATGAATATAGAGATTAAAACAGAAATGTAGGTTACGAGATTATTCTGTTTTAAATATCAGCTCTGACGTCATCACATAAGTGGATACATGGTATTCTGACTTACAAGTATAAATCCGGAGACTGAGAAATATGACATACATTTTTAAATGTAAATTTATAGGTTTTTACCATCTTCATTTATTATTAAATTAATATTGTAGAAGCAGAAATAGCTGAGTGGTATAAATTTCGAATGCATTTGGGATTGGGGTTCAAATCCAAGACTAAAAAACTTAAAAACTAACATAACTTCTAGATTAGCTTTTTAACTTATATTATTTACTAATTAAAGCTAAAGAATTAATTTCAGATTTTTATACTAATTAATTACTTGTCGTTGAAAATCCATGAAAAATTAGGCTTGTCTGAATGTCATTAAACTTTATTTTTCTCAAGTCCTTTATAGACAAAAACGTAACTACAAAAATATGTTACATAAATCCAAAAACAACGCCATTAAATCTAATTACATGAACCTTGGGAAATTTAATTACTGATTGAGCAGGTATTCGAACGAGCTTTCAAAATGTACGCGACACCAGTGCGCCATAGCAATTTAATCAAGCCGGGAGTCGAAAGCCGCGGAATTAAAAGCAGTAATAAATCTTAAACATTTACCCGATAAGTTTCACTTACTTTACTAGATTATTACATATTTTGAATATCATTAATGAAACTGCGAATCGTTTGAATGAAACGGAATGAGTTTTTATTTATTGCGCAATTTGTATTTTTCTCTCTTCGATTCTTGCAACATTTCATTTAAATATTTACACAAGTAGCTAGCTAAGTTACTCCACCTCTTGGTAAATGGTAACTGTCGCCTTGGACCTTTGGACATCTAAAATCAATCCTAGATAGGATGTAGTACTTCCTGAGTTGATCACAGTGGAAACGAAATAATTTCAACTCCAAACAGTTTTTGTAAGGCAAACACATGTAGGTAAGGTGAGGCGGTGTCCCTCCAGACAAGAGCTATAAAACCATTAAATCCTCTGTTAAAATAACCTCTGTTAAACAAAAGCATATCTCAAGGCGCATAATAAATCTTCAATTATTCGCATCCAGTTTCTTTCAACTATAACAATAGGTAGATGAAAATGAAAAGATTTTAGCACTTACCTACGTAACTACTGAATTCTAAAAAAGATTATTCATATTTCGTAAGCCGTGCTGATTTTGATTAAATAGACAGTAATCATGCGACAAAAGGTAAAATATATGTAAAACAAGTTCAGTATTGGATTATTATAAATAAATCATTGTTAGCAAACAATGGGAAATGGAATAAAATAATAAATTTAATATAATGTAAAATAATAACCGCTTTTATTGTTGAGTATCATTTAACAATTATTTTCACAAACAACCTGAATACATTTTGGATGTCGATTGTCGGTAATGAACACAATAAATATATACGCCCCGTATAATTTCGAAGCCCCTAGAAAAACAAACGCGGATAAAATCACTCAAAAGCATAATAATGATGTTGTTTGCGCAACCTTTCCGAAAGAGATTCGCAGATAAACATAATTTTTATGTTTACCATTTAATTAGACTGTGTTGTTACGTTTATGAAGCTGGTTTATGATTTTAAATTTATTTTAATTCTAACTTCAATAATGGACGTGCCAATTTAGATTTTTACGGATGTTTGATATACATGTATCTAATTTACAACTGGACGCATGTCTTTGTACAATAGGAAACACTTAAAGCAACTGAAGACGCTATTTTACCACCCAGTTTAAATAAAATGTGCGCTAGACTTAGATGCAGGTTAACAACAATATTAAAGGAACTTGCAAATAATAAATATGAGGTCTTAAAGTATACGTACCTAACATATACTTTAAGAACAAGAGTTTGTTATTTATTATTATGTAAAAAAATGTTATAAATTAGTAATTCTATGTTAGTTATTACGGTATTGGTGTTATATGGTGGATAATTGTAGAGCGCCTTAAACATTATTGCAGGCAAGAGTACAACTGTCACTTATACGACTATTACTGGAACTCTACGGAGGCACTCTTCACGCAACTTTTTACTGTGAAAATGAGGACTTGTAACGGTAAGAAGAATTAATCTTATGGGAAGACACTGGCAATATAGTAAACCAACATGTTGACGTCATGGTAGGTGTTCACAGCTCTCCTTGGACTTCTGTAATTAACCCCAGATAATATTAAAGATATAGGTACCCGAGATCGGCCACAAATTCGTTGCAATATTTTTTTTCACATATATATATCTATATCCAGATCTGAAATTTCCTATCCATAACATCCTTACTACAGACTATCTCGTGCAATCGCGCTTCAATGGCGTAACGCCTAAAAGTTCTAAAACAAATTTAAGCGGTGCAGAGTTTAGTAGACAGAATGTAGAGGATAAATCTAAACGTATAATTAAGTAGCTACAAATCCAAACCAAGCCCAAAAGTTCTACGGAACAGAGGAAATAGTTCACCAGATTTAATTTACGTACTCACATACGAGTAGATTCGCTGCATTGTTCTCGTCGACGGAATTTTTGCATCCAAAAGGAATGAGTATGTTAAATGTCAAACCATTGATAATGTTTTGGTGTTTGATTGTTATTAAAAATAATAATTAATTGCGATAGTGCGCATAAATAAAAAAATATTGTCCCTTAACTGCTAATTTGTAATAGAAATAAGATGGAATCGCTCAAGCTATTAACACACGTACATACGTCACACGTCTTTTAAGAACTATAGAGAAGACCTACGTATACATAAAATATTTGGATTATTTATATCACTATTACATCGAGTAGATGCTCGTATGTTATCATTAATTGAAAACTTATGTCATTATATCATCTATTTAACATACGTAACTAATTTAATAATAAATACTTTATACTAATAGTTATATTATATGTAGACACATACACATACTATAATCGTAACTATAGACTCTTAAAAAATAGATATACATCTAGGTACAACGTTTGCCTCAATTCCAGCACAGTTTGTAATTTGAAAACTTTCCTAAAGTAAAACAATGAAAAATACCTACTTCATCTACTCAAACAAAGCTTAAACATGTAATTAAGTAACGAAAAATCCAAATGAAACGCAAAAGTTGGATGGAACAGCAAAGTTTTACGTACTATAGATTGAATTAAGCCAGATTCACTGTCTAGTACACTCGTGCCGGCAAAATTTTTGCACCTGACAGGACTTACAAACTGTATTGACTTCGGCGCTGCCAACTTCCATCCGTCGAGTCGGCTTTGAATAAATCATTGTTCTTGTTCCGAGTTTTCTGATCAAAAATTGTTTCTCTTACATTCCATACTCAGATAGATGGGTTTAAGGGAAAAGAAAACACATATATCTGAGTTTTGTAAGTAATAAAAGCTTTCATAAAAGCTTCAATTAGTCTTAAATTCCTTCCCTCCTTTCAATTTGTTGTAAAAACACGGTTATTTTTTATAGAAAATTAAACAGACAGGAATTAAAGTAAAACAGTAAATATTTCTCTGAGTATTTTTCTTTGTAAAAATTCTCAAATCAATTTAGATAAAAATCATCATACACAGGGTCATAGTCATACTATTTTCAGCACAAATGCATATTATTTCCTTATTCTCAACGATAATAAGCACCTACCAACTCCGTTACAATATGAATATATCGATATCATAATACATATTTCACTAACAAATATAGATATATCCGGGTATACGTATAACCAAAGCTATAGATATCATAATAGTTCACTAACAGATATATATCCGGGTATAGCAAAACGGACTCAGAGCGAGTTGACGATACGATTTAGCTAATTTATTTCCGTGTACTCGGCGACGCAAAAAGTTTCCCTCGTTAAGTAAAGAGACAACTGTAGTAAATCACGCTCGAACTCGACTCGTATCTGCGACATGATTACTATCTCCAAATTACGGCAAGGGTAGAGCACTCCCAAATTATGGGACGTCATTACATCTGTCTTTATTTAACTAACTTATCTTTGGGAAATTCGGTTTAATTAGTACGTATAGGTATATAAACTGAAAAATATAAAGTCAGACAACATTGACATTTAAAATTTTAAATAAATATTTAGCAAGCCCTCTTCGCCAGTTCTCTATTTTATTTTGTGCGTATAGCACGTATTCTACATATATTATACATATATATTATGTATCTAAGACTAACAGAAATGTACCTACATTTCTGTTAGTCCGAGTTATTATGTACAGCGTCTTTCTATTAAATAATCTATCTTGTATTTATTTATATGAACTTCATATTTAAATATCGGTTATCTGTGAGTATTTATACTTTCAATAAACATTCATTTCTATTTTTCAGATATACCTAACCGGGGTTTCGTGGCGGCCTCATCTTTGTTTTATGAAATTGAAACCATTGTCATTTAGTCTTTATTTATAAAATAAAAAGCCCTATTAGAAGAAAGGATCCTTTTTCAAAAATCACATTCACAAGGATGTAGGATATTTTCAATGACAAAACTATTGTAATACCTTTCAACAAAATTTTGAAAAGGAATTTCAATGCCTTTGCAAAACAAACTGGGAATATTGTTACGATGACTACTTCGACTGTTGGAAATCGAATATTGTTAAAAAGCTCCTAAGCTGAACGTAGTTCGGCACTTTTACAAAGAATTTCCGATGCATAAGTTTGGCCTGGTTTTCCTGTATGGATAAACGTTTAGAAATAAACAGTGAGATTCAAGTGGTCTGAAAGATAAATAGAAAATTCTAATTTTTCGTTAAAGGTCGAATCCGACGCACGAATTTGTTTTGAATCCCGAAGACGATCTGGTATTTATATCCGGTTAGAGTATTATAAGTAATTAATAATATTTAATACGCTTATTATACATAACTAAACACTTTCCGAAATGATGGTAGAATAATATTATTGACGTGCAAAAAAAATTCTGGTACAGAATCTACTTTGATTACCTTTAATTTAGATTTTTATCTCACAGTAAAAACGTCTCTCGAACATAAAATCTGCCGCATACTTAAAATGAAATCGAATAATCACGACTACTTATAACCGACCAACAGTAACATTAAAATAAAGGAACCAATGAATGAAGAGCAATTGTTAAAAGGAAAAGGTGTTATAACACCAGAGCTAGTTCCAGTGACTTATAGTTTCCTTAAAGTAAATAATACAAAACATAGAAAGACTGCATCTTCCAAATTAAAAGAAAAGGCAAACCAGACGACGGTCACTGATTAACTGCACGACTCCGCAAAATGCTTTTACGCGCTTTCATTTGGATTTACCTAAGCAACGTTGTCCACCAAGCCGTTGCTTCTAATTAAAAACACAAAATATTCATTTCAATTATTTTCTTATTAAAACAAACAGCCGTTTTAATATGGTTGGGCTAACTTTCATTATAACTATTGTTTACATTTTCAACATAGCGTCAAACATGTGGTTCGCGATGTATATTAATATTCTTTTCAATTGTAATTTACACTGTAGTATATATTTTAACAGCTGTGATTTGTAGCAAAAGTCTCCATTAATTAATTCTCGTTTGTCAGGTCAATACATCTGTGATAAAGGTGGGCGATCATGAATGATTTCCATAATCGAGATATGTAGTAGTTACTAATACTCATGATCGATTATACAT
>DWPV01004220.1:0-13919 GCA_018251915.1 Urbanus proteus proteus
AAAAACGAAAAA
The DNA here is from genome assembly GCA_018251915.1 of Urbanus proteus proteus. Taxonomy (NCBI): domain Eukaryota; kingdom Metazoa; phylum Arthropoda; class Insecta; order Lepidoptera; family Hesperiidae; genus Urbanus; species Urbanus proteus. The sequence continues at coordinate 13 of DWPV01004220.1, forward strand.
ATGTTACACGCTTGGTTTTCATACAAATGACATTACTTACGTAGTCTATTACCTATATGTCTGTGTGTGCAGGTTTCCTCACAATGTTTTCCTTCACCGTAAAGCAAGCGATAATTAATTTCTAATACGCACATAAATCAGAGGTGCGTGTCCGGGATTTGAACCACTGAGAGAGGATTGAGAGGCCAAGTTTCAACCATTAGGCTGTCACAGGCATATTCATGACATATAAGTACTTAATATCAATGGAATAATATTTACAGTTATTATAATTATTATACTTTGTAGGTGAAATCACAAGTGATGTACTGAGCGTAGTCGGCCAAGCAAGAGCTGGTTCATTAGGACCCTTTAGCCCTTCATTCAACATTCAAAATGTGCTCCTGGAAGGCATGCAGAAGTACTTGCCAATGGACGTCCACAAGATTGTCAGCGGCAAGCTCCACATATCGTTGACGAGGGTCTACGATGGCCAAAACGTCATTGTATCAGAGTTTCCGACTAGAGAGGATCTCCTGCAGGCGAGTATTTTGATATTATTACCCAATTATCCAACTGCATCACAAGGAGAGTAATGTTTCTCGATCATATGAGTGTATGTATGTATATTCCTATGGCACAATCTACATCCCAAACGGCTTGACAGTTGATCTTGGTCACAAATCTTATTTTTGCTAAATAAACCACAGTCTCTTCCGTTATCATTTTCTGATAAAAGAATAAGGATTTATAGTGTTAAATCGGTAGAAATACTTAAGTAGATGCTACTTTGTGTGCTGTAATGTGATAATACCGTCGTAACCTGGTCCTATTCTTCCAGGCACTATTAGCATCATGTTTCGTGCCGGTATTCTCTGGCATGCTGCCGCCCCGCTTCCACGGCATCAGGTACATGGACGGTGGCTTCAGCGACAACCTTCCCGTTCTGGACGAGAATACCATCACAGTCAGCCCCTTCTGCGGCGAGAGCGACATTTGCCCAAGAGATCTCAGTTCACAATTGTTTCACGTAAGTACCTATTAGGATTAGGAGAGTAGTTTCTCCCAACGAAATCTATATTTGAATTCGTTACAGTGGTTTTAAAGATTGAGTATATTTAACAAATCAACGTCCAATATATCCTTAATACTAAAGTCTTTGTAGAATATTATTCTTATGATTTACGATGCTAATATCATAACATAAAACATGTAACTATCGTAGGCTAGTATTACACAAAATTAAAAAATACAATTATTTGTAGTTAAATCCAAAATGGCATGTTTTCATCCCGCACAGGTGAATCTAGCGAACACAAGCATTGAGCTATCAAAGCAAAATATAAACCGTTTCGCAAGGATACTGTTCCCGCCGAAGCCCGAGGTGCTCAGCAACATGTGCAAGCAGGGCTTCGACGACGCCCTACGCTTCCTCCAAAGAAACAACCTTATTACCTGCACCAGATGCCTCGCGGTTCAAACCACATTCCAACTCCAAGATGTGCTCGATGATACAACGTATGAATACGACCCTGATTGTGAAGAATGTAAAACACATAGACAGGTAATTTCTTAAGACGCAATTTTAGGACGTATGATATTGCGTGATATTTTTTTGTAGTTGTGTATAAGATTTCTTATTTTCTGATTTTTACATTAGGTTTATAATTGTAAATAATATATCCGTTAAAGTTTTGTTTGGTTAAATTACTTCATATTATCTAAACTGCGATATGAAAGCAAAAAAAAACACTACTTATTTAATAGCTTACTGCTACGTGATTACAATGTAAAAGCTCTCGATTGATTTGAAATTTAAATAATTTCTACATCACGTTATCCAAATATCGATCATACCCACGACGAAGGTCGAAAAGCAGTATAAAATCCACTATTGTTACAGGACGCACTAGTAGACGACCTTCCAGATACGGTGATGACGATATTCCAAAACGCGATCGACTCCGCGAACACGGGCATCGTCAACTGGGTGATGAGACAGCGTGGAATGAAATGTGTCTCATTACTGACGCTACCATATAGAATACCTGCAGACATTATGTACGCTACTTTCACAAAGTGAGTATTAATTTATTTTATTTCGGTATTAATTAAAGATCAAAGATTCTCATGAGTCAAATTGACGATAGAGTGAAATACTCGCCATTAACTTGGCGGTACATTCTTATGTAGGTAATGGTGTAAATTAGCGGTAACAAAAAGGAACCTAGCGAGACTGCATAGTTAATGTCCAACATTGAAGTCCTTCTTAGCACGTACTATTATAACTGTTTTTGTACTAATTATCAAATTTTAGCAACTAATCTTTGCAATATTCTTTCATTATTTTAATTTGTAAGGTAAATTTGTAGGTCATTTATTTATTTGTAGTTAGTACCTACTATTGCATGGATTAAATCAAATATTATATACTTGTTCTATGGTATGCAAGTACGATAGAAAGTTATTTGTACTGAAATAATATATTAGTCTTAGTGAAAGTAATATTTTGCACCCTGTGTTAGCACTAATATACATAAGTGATCCTTTATTTGCGAATCATATCTTGAGCAAACGTAATATAACTATGTAAGTGTATATTTACATTTAAAGAACGTAAGGTGACTATTGACAATTAGTGATAATCATTGCGATAGTGACCATTGAAACGATTGCACGACATGAACGATGGAACTTTTGAATGAATGCAGAGTTCACACTACACACTCGTCTGCATATACATACGCACAAACATAGGCAAACCATAAATACATTTGATTTACTTTTAACAATAATATATTTGAAGTAAAGTAATGATAACCTAGAATCCCGGCCCGGATCGACGACCCGGATGGCGCAATGGTTAACACGCCGGACCGCTAATCCGAGGGTCCTGGGTTCGATTCCCAGCGAGGCGGAAATTTGAATGATGAGTTTAAATTTCCGTTCTTGGTCTGGGTGTGTGTCCTTGCCTTGTGTGTTGTCCATGGCACCCACGACACAGGAGACAATCCTACTGTGGGGCTATGAGTGTGAAGCGTTATTATATATTTGGGATATTAATAAGTTAGTTATTTGTAATGTTGCCAGCATTCTGGGCATTCTTCCTAGGGACAGTATTTTGGATGCGGTTTTTTATATTTAATTTTAAAATATAATTATGTAGGTTTTTACCTTTTTTAACTTATATTAATTGTAAATTTTATTTTATTTTAATTGTCTCTGTTATATTAATAAAGTTATATTTCAAACCAAAACCATTCAAAATTTTAGTACTTCTGTACTTCAACTATCGATAGGACTCATTTTGGATTATTACTAAAAATAAAAGAGGAATTAAGCTTTCGCTTTCACACGGCTATTTGGTGCCAAAGGGGTTTTTTTTACAAAAGGTTTAATTTAGTCATTCAGTGAAAGTTTGTTTCACTACGAGGTTGAATTTTGTCACGGAGCGCGGGTCAACATTTGCCACTACTTGCCAATAAAATTGTTGCACCTGCTATTGTTTTTTTCTAAAATTTTTTGCACTGAGTATTTTCATTTTTTTTATTTTTATTGACTGAGATAAAAAGCTTTGCTTGTAATTATTCAAATTAAAAACATATTGTTGTTTCGTTTGAGACTTTTTGATCAATTATGTTAAACAATGAAAAAATAGTGTAATACTTGTTGTTAAGTACGAGCAATTTAACAACTTTTTGCCACGAACGTGTAAGAAAACGTTATTAGCCGATAACCGTTATTCATAGTGGTATAGTGGCATCTCTTTGATATAATATGGAATACCATGCTATCGTGTTGATATATAAAGCCTTACGAGCGACTGCATTAACGCATAATACATTTTTTCTATTTCAAACACCACTTATTTGCTCTGCTTGTGGCAACAACATACCGTTTACAATTTATTAACTGCAGGCAGTTAAGTTTTTCTGTTGTCGTTAAGGTACGCGATTGTCTTAGTTTTTTGCAGAGTATTATGGAACATGTTGATATTGTTTTTTTTATTAATTAAATTTTAAACCAGTTAAATTATTATTATCAGTTAAATGATTCTATTTACTATCAAAGCCAAATAATATCGTTAGTTAAATAACGTAAACAGCAATAGTAGAATAAATACTAAAAAATGTATGTAAATTACCTAGTTACTAAAGTAATAAATTTAGGTGGTACCACATGGCTGTGGTTTTACCTACCTATACGCACAAGGAATATGTCATTTAATTCGGAAATATTTAAGTTTAATTTCCCTAGGCCTAGGTAAACGTAAATCACATAATATGTTGTAATAAGAATAATAAAATCGATAATATTAACTTTTTTAAATCGTTACCACATTAACATGGCGTTTCTATCCTAGAGTTGCGTAAACTAGTTCAATATTTTATAGGCCGTCTGAATCGTATGACCTTATGATGTAACTTTACAATTCGCTTGTACGTTCGCGATGATATCAGTTGCAAATTGAGTATGTATCTATATGAAACAATCAGGTTGCGTTCATTTCTTAATATCGTAAGGCCGTCGCTGATTTCTAAGGGAAGTTGCTTCAGTTTGTTTTTGGGTCATTGACAATGTAACCATTTGTCGACTCAATATCATGTAACGTCCCTGTTACACTTTTGGTATCATCAAGTTATAATTTGAAGGTGGTAGAGCCCCTTGTGGTTCGACTCCGGGGGCACCACCACTATACCTATTTCTGCCTTATAACAGCAGTGTAGCGCTGCTGTGTTCTGATTTGAAAGGTGTGGATAGGGAGACATACTTATCCGAGGCGTTACAACTTAGTCCTCAGGGAAGCAACGCATCCGTGGCCAACCTCTGGTAGGTCTGTGATCTTATCTAGGGTGATTACAGGTGTCCATGGGCGGCAGTGGCCACTTACCATCAGGTGGTCTGCAAGCTCGTTTGCAACTTCGAAAACTAGCTTACGCAAGAGTTATTTTCATTATACCTATTTTTATTGATCAGTTCAGTATCATGTCCACGGTTTTTATAAACATTATAATTATAACTTCAGATTGTTTCGAATTATCTAAATTTATCGGGAAATCTATGTAGATTCTATAAGTCAAGACCATTTCTATACTCCACTCTTATACTCAAATGCCTTGAATGAACAATCTATTTCATAAAAAAAATCCATGGTATATTTTGATATATTGATAAAAATATATGTATCTTTAATATTATATTGTCACCGATAGAGTAGAGAAACAAACGGGCAGTATAAAGTTTTATTGGTAAAAGTAAAATAAGTCCAGGTCCGCGGAGAAAGTGCTTCTTAATTCGCCGACTAACGCTAATTAAGAGAAGTTATTCAAGATTTTGTAATACTAGAATTATATTTTTCCTCTAACCGTTAATTGTCTACATCTACAGTATTTTTTACTAGATTCTGAAATGTAATTTGATATATATTTGTATTGTATATTGTACTTAATGAAATGTTACAAAACTCGTAGGTGTATGTTTTTAATTAAAAACAATCATTCAATTTTTTTTAAGATTGTAAAATGTGTCATAATATTGCAAATAACATTAAATTAGTTCATATAAGTATTAATTTAAATTTACAATTGCAAGCATTCTAGTAAAGTCCTTTTTGTTTGTGTACAATTATCAATCCATATCATATTGTATGAAAACGCTACGACTGTAACTGTAAACGATATGTAAGTTCAGAAATCAAGAACCCTGTGATTACATTGACTATTAGCATCTGCCCGGTAAGCTGGTCTAATGGAACTTGACATTCAAAGTGATTGTTCAACCGTACCTGTCGCATGCCACAATTTACATCGCCCAGTGAGTTTGTCGGCGACCTGATTATGCGTAAGCTAACTGCGTATTGGACGTTGTAACGGTACAAGAATGTGGTCGTGCTACCTAGTCAACATCGCGGCTATTGCTAGGTATTTCCCAGATATAGAACGCGAGATTTACATAAATTTTATTTAAATTCTCCAATGAAATGATAATATGTTAATTTTTAGCGTTCACTCGAATGCTATGAACAGACAAACACACTCTCAATGGTAATTTTTTTTTTCATATTAAACACTCAGTAACATGAATGCTCATAATATACATTTTTTTCTTTGTAATTAACTAGAAAAGTTATTACAACTGGGAAAAACAAATATAGTAAACGCTTTACCGAATACGACCGTAGCACTACAGGTGCTACGGTCGTATCGTAGTTACTTATATTATAGAAAAAATATATTATAGAAATAAATTAATTTCAATTAATTGCTTTTATTAGGGAATGAACACACTTTGCTTTAACAGCAAAGAAAAGTACCGAGAGGAAACTTGCATAGGTATTTAAGCGATCTTAAAAAAATCTCAAAAGTAGGTAGGTATGTAAACTCTAACAATTCGTACTTGACTAGCGCAGTGTGTTGTGGCCTAATCCACCCTAATATTGTAGAGAAACAGTAATACGGAACACTCCATTTGCGGGTTCTACTCTCACTTGGCCTTTTTTCTTTCTATTCTACATAAAATATCCCGTAAAAGTAGAAGATACGACCGCGAGATTAATTACGGATATTGTAACAGTTTTGTGGACTTTCCTGAGCTACTATAAGTAAGTAATGTCTGATTGAATCAGCAGATGCGAAACTGACGCAACGCCGCCGGTGAGTCGACGTGATCCGTGAAAGCGCTTTCTCGATGATGCAAAAACGTGTGCACTGCGCCTTGTAGGCTTAACCGCAGTGATCGCAGAGCCGCTATTCGTCTAGCAGATATTAAATAGGTTAAACCTTATGAGAGATATAAACGCGTCATTAAATGTTTAAACGCGTCATTCTAAATTTCACCCCGATGGCAGGTAATTGAGGGCGAAACAGCAAACCTAGCTATGTTGATAATTTTCTAATATATATTCTTCCTTTACGTGAATAATTATGGTTGAAATTAGTTATGTCTTTTTCAAAATTAATTTATCAAACAATAAATTAAAACTTGGACTTTAAATAGGCGCTCTTGGTTTGAATTTGAATAATTCTGCAAATTGAAAAACACCAATAAATTTGTTTCTGTCATACCTTATTTAGAATGTTTAATCATGGTCACTAGTTTCTTGGATCTAGTTTTCTTATGTAAATTAATCCACATCCAAGTAACATAAGGAGGCCAGTGTTTGACCCGGCTGACCGCCACACTTGTTAACACCGTTGGAGGAGAGCACGATACACATATATTATAACAAGAACTTGATAGTCTGATAAAAGAGTAAGAGATAACGTATGTTTAATGATATTCTATCTATACTATATAATATTAAAAGCTGTAGGGGATGTCTGTTTGTATGAACGGGCTAATCTCAGTAACAACTGGTTCGTTTTTTTTGTGTTGAATAGTCTATTTATTGGGGACGGCTATAAATAGGCTATATAAAATCACGCTATGACTAATAGGAGTGAAGCAGCAATGAAAAATGTTCCAAAAAAGAGAATATTTAATACTTATGCATAACTTTTTTACTTCTTTAATACGAGTGAAACCGCTTGATCTGCTATGTAGGTATAACAGAAACTTGGTAGTCCGATATAAGTAAGTGAATGAGATACATATACTTTATTATAAGATAAAAATATCAAAGTAATGTGAAGTCTGGAAATTACTACTCGGATTGCACGAATGCTCGCCTGTTTGATGTTTTTGCAAAAGGATGAGATAGGTATTTAGGTTTTCTTTTAACTCTACCAAGACTTTTCAATAAAAACCGATTAAGTAGCAACCACTACAAAATGATAAATAATTCAATAATACAACAAAATGATAATAAGATAAGAAGAAGAATATAATTAAGTAATACAGTTTTGTGAAGTCTTTTTACAAAATGAAGAGTCTATAGTCAACTTAGTAGAGTATGTAGAGTCTGATGGCTTAAAATAATCGGCCAGGTGCGTTCGACTTGCACACGTAATGTTCCATACCACCAAACATGCATTTTTTCTTTGGTTTTTAGTATTTGTTATTAGTCTCAGAATCTGTTGAAGTTAAACATCCTCTATCTATGTATTATTCAGGAGGCGTATGATAGACGGACAGACCGCGTACAGACGGCTTAGTTATGTTTTAACCCTTTGGACACGGAACCTTAAGAATATTTTTACATAATACATTGCACGACCAAAATTAGTTACCTCTATTCATTTATCATCCTTTCTATTGATATCAACAGTACCTACTATTTATATACTCATAATTGATAAGACAGACACGTAAAGAAATGACCCACTGAATGCGGCTCCATTACGGGCCGGCTACACTTAAACCTTATAGCACCACAGTTTGCCCCGGGCTAGAAAGTTATTCAATGTTGTTTTTTTATAGAAAGTTTTTGTTTTTTTTTAATTTCGTGTAATGTTGTCTTTTTTCGTTGTTAATTATTATTCAAAATATAAGGTTCTTAACGTAGGTATCGCATGTGTGAAATTCAGGTCAAATATATTTTGGATTAGTATGGTAGTTGTATGGTATAGAATGTTCAATAAAGTTCAAATTCAAATCCCGTTCATTAAAAGTTGATTCATATTTTTTTGAGCGTCAAAATCTACATCATCACAGTCATAAGCTTAACTGATTTAGCGGGAGTACCGAGAAATATTCACTTCCGAATATCTCTTGGCATGGTGAGGAAACACCTTGACCGCGCTTCAGCTACTCGGCGCTGCATCGCAAACGTGCGCTTCTCATTATGTTACTAGAGTTGAAGTTAGAAAATTGAAATCAGTGGCGGTAAAATTAAGTTTGTAAGTTATGTTCTCGCGAAATGAGGACCGCACCATTGTCGAGGTCACCACGCTTTCTTAGCCTAAGTAATCGCCCCTCTCTGTTTACCACGAAACGGCTGCAACTAAGTGCAGTCATTATGGCGCTATTTTGTGTCGATTTCATATCATTTTCATCACCTTCAATCAGTGGTATTGCGAGCAATAGCCATATCAATGTCCCAAAAATATATAGCAAATACATCTATTAAGTAGGTTCCGAATGTAATTTTAACGCATGGAAACTCAATTTATGATTTTAAAAATGATTAAGGGTTGGTTGTACCGTCTGCCCAATTAAATTTGCGTTGAAATTAACTATAACAGTAACTTTGACGGTAACAATGAAAAAAAAACAATCAGGCTTATCGACTCTTATTATTATTTGCCGTTAACAAGCAAATATTTTCGGTTAAATTTAACAGAATACCTTTTCTTTTTTAGCCAGTATAAAGGGGTATTAAGTATCTCCCAAGCTTTTATTGGGAGTACTTTTTCTTTGTGACAATATCAGTACTCACTGTGCTCAGGTGTAACTAAGGTATTAAGAATTTACAAAAAAATGATTTGATATTTTGCATTTAATCGCACACAAAAGGCATGATTCACCCCTTACATTCATAGCTCTCGTGGCGGAATTTTCCTTTTTTAGATTTATTTTACGGAGTTTTCTGAATTTTACTAATTTTACTTTCTTTAACCTTTATACTCTGATTTATTACTCCTCTTGTTTTTCACTTGGTATTTGAAAATGTTTTGCTATATATTTTGTTTAGTACAAATATGAATCTGTACGAAATATACGAAAGCTTTCGAGAAAACCATTCAAAACTTTCTGGCCTCAATATCAATCTCCATAAGCAGGACCAATAACTAGGACTCGTCAAAACGCAGCATTTGGGCGCAAACTCCAGGGGTTTGTTTCTGGACATGGGTATGATCCGATGATTAGATCTTCAAGTTATGGGGTAGAACTCCTTACCACACCCCCGTTTTTTAAATAATTTACGATAACTCACCTTCTGTCAACTCAATATTATAAACTACTTAAATATAGTTAATTTGTTTTAAGAAAATTTTGTTACGTTTCGTGCTCGTAAATGCTTGATTTGTCCACCATTAGAGTTACAACCAGCCCTGGTATGGGGTCAGTTGTAACAATCGCACAGCACACATTTATATGACATATTCCCGCCAAACTATATCACTTGATCTACTTGGTTTTTTAACTTGAAGACAGAAGACTAATCTTTAATTTCAAAGGTTTCGATCGCTGATTACAGCTGTATTAACTATGTTATGGGCAATTTAAAGATTTTTTTATAATCGGACGCAGTCTCCCCTACCTACATTTTTACCGGGACGAATATACATACAATCTATACGGGTTAATGAGGGTTTAATATTTTTGTGCGCAGTGATAAGGTTGCTTAGTCACGCGTGCTTATTGTTATAACTTTCACTCACATCTGACGGCAGGGTCAACGGTCACTGTTATATAGTAATACACTCGGCCTGCTTCAAGCTGTCATGAAACCATGATGCAGACTATTCTCATTGTTGCCGCCGTGTCTATTTCCAGAGTCATTCAATATCAACGTTTTGTTTGTAATGAATACGAGAAATACAAAACCTACAAGCCTATTATGTTTGTTAATGGTGGACACGATCATCAGAAAGTTTGGTTTTATTACAGAGTTCAAATCTGTGTCAATAGGTATCTAAAGTTGTTAAAATATACGTGTCTATTATTCATTTATGTCTTCACGTAGGTATACCTAGATTTGAGATACAGACCTATGTACGTTATGGTATAATTATAACGCACCTATTTCTTAAGCCACTTACGCGAAGGAAGATATCAAAAGTGCATATTTATCATATTTATGTTTCTAGATATTAAATCCTATTGCTAATTACTATCAATTTCTTCCTCTATCGATCAATATGATAATAAAATCGTTCCAATAGTAACATTTGGACTCGAATGCTTATCGCTTCATAAACTAGAGGCGTGCGATTGGTTTTCGCGCTTTCGCCTACGCCAACGGCTACGGTCGTTTTTGGTCATAGATCATTTCGATATGGAACGTTTCACGGCGATCTGAGTATCGATGACGCGTTAAACACTTCGTCATGCAATTCTTCTTTCAGTCACGATTTTCGTTAACTTTTTATTTTCTTCTAACTAACAATAAATTGTCAATAAATAGCGACCAGATTATCATTGGATATATATTTATTACTACCTACACAAAGTTATAATTACAAAAGTTGTCATAATCATAATGGTTGTTTTAATACTTAAAAGCGTATTTCATTAGAAATCATGAGCAACGAAATTTAATACGTTGATAATTTTCATATGAAGTCGTTTTCTGCGAAGTACAGAACACCTACGGTGCTGCTGAGACTTATTGCCTCATATCACCTACCTATGTAGGTACCCAAAGAGAAATGTAAAAAGAAGTACGTTCGAACTTTCAGGTATTTATTTCAAAACTGTTCTTAGATACAGTTCTCAGTTCATATTATATCAATCACATCAAAACTTTCAATGTCATTGTTTAAATTGTCTCGGGCGGTGCGGTGAGCTACCGTTGATTCGGTTGTCGTCGAAGGCTGCGTCTGGAGGACAGGGGAAAAAATAAAATCTATGAGCAATGTGATCGCAGCGGCCACACTGAGGAATACTTTGATTCTGACTTGTCTCCGAAGCTGAACCCCGAGGGCAGCAAGCAGCTCCGCGACCACTCGCGTCAGCTCGCCAGCGTGCTTCCACCGGCGCCATATTGCTGCCGCGTTCAATGCCATTAGTGCAGCCCCGGTGCCACTCAAGTATGCCTGCAATAAAGAAACATATTTAAATCTTTCCAAACTGAATAAACACCGGTTCCTAACTCATGTAACTCTATAATACTCAGAACATATACAGTAAGTTATTTCAAATTATATATTGGCACGTTTGGTTTCATTGCTAAATACATTTTAAAATACATGAATATTCTAATTCCAATTTTTAACTAAAACTGCTAAATATCACCTGAAATGCTGGAGCTCCACAACGCTGCGTACCAGCACACATAGTCAGCCCCAAACTTGCTACAAAGTAAGTCACTACGACACCAGCAGTCACTGAGTGCTCCCAGCGGAACACACGTAGGGATCGCAAGTGCATAGTCAACAAAGCTACCATGATCACCACCGACGCTAAACGCAAAGCTAGGAGAGGAGTCCGAGACTCTCCTGTGACATATCTCGCGTTCTCCCCAAAACGTCTAAAATTGTCATTCAAATTCAGTTTAGAGATATATTTCGACATTATAATCTCAAATAACAAACACTTAGATGAAGAGAAAAACAAATTTAGCACTTTAATATATTCAATAACATCATCAAATTGTATAATAGATAAGGTCACAGGATAAGGTAAAGCTCAACTGATAGGTACATGTCAGGTACATATAGGTTAACTAAATGACATAAATGTCAATATAGGTCATAACTCTATGACATAACTTCCCGATAAAGTTTAACTACTGCTGTCCAAAATATCCAAGGTTTACTGCCGGGACTGGGATCTTATCTTGTTCTCCAACACAGAAACATTCGTGAACTACCTATAGGCAATAGTGTTTCAACTGCGCCTGATATTGTTTATTATGTAGATTGGTCCAGATACTTCATCTATCTACACAAATCGCGGAGCCATGCGCGTTTTACACCTACTTATATTTTTAGTATGCATTTTCTAAGATACAGTTTTTGTCGCAGGGTATGCGGCAGCAACATGTGGGTTTCCAGGCGCACCAGCGCATTCCGAAGTGACCTTCTCCGACGAAAGCTTATCCGAAGGCACCGTCGTCACTTACTACTGTGAGAGGGGCTTTGAGCTGCTTGGGCCCTCCAGACGCGTCTGCGGCCACAATGGCCGGTGGGTGCCGGACGGAATACCATTCTGTGGTAAGTATGTTTTATTGCTGCAACCCTTTTTATGTCCCACAGCTGGGCACGGGTCTTCTCCCACAACTGAGCTCTCTCAGTTGTGGGAGAAGACCAGTACTCTTCAGGCCTCTGCTTGGAGAGTACTCCACCACGCTGCTCCAATGCGTGTTGGTGGAGGGGGAAAACGCACACTAAAGATCAAATTAGGTAAATGTTAACGAACCTCACATTAAAGATGTTAACAGATTTGTTTAAATGATCTGTTAATCTTCGAATGGTACGACTTTATGATCTGAATCGCGAGTAATTTAATATGTACCATACATGTAGAACCCATAATTCCCATATTACATTTTTGTTGCGCTTTCGACTCACATTTTGTCTAATCCGAGGATTCGAACTTTATTGGCATTATTACCTATAGGTGCATATTATGTACTGAAAATTTAAAAAAAGTTATATTGCTTGATTTATAACCCTATCGATCTGGTCATTACGGATATTTGTCTTGAGATTCAAGTGTAGATAAAATTTATATTCAAGGCGTGTATGAGTAAGTTGTACTGTCATGTTGACCCACAGACCTCTTAAACTCGAGGTCCATAATCTACAAGCCAAGCAAGGACATTTCCATTTTAATATCAATGAATATGTGAAAACAACAGATTTCTCTCTGCATACTTAATCTAGGTTTCTTTAAAGTTGTCTTTTTAAATATACATATATTGTTCTGGTAACATAAATTGAGTTTTAGTGATTTTATCTAAAGACGTTAGACAACTTATTTTTTTTAATTATTCGTAAAAAATATCCTAAAACCAAGTTCACTACTCTATGCATCATTTTACGTGTCTAATAGATTCTATCGCTAAACACAAAGGTAGGTCCATCATAACAATGAATAAAACGTAGAGTCGTATCAATCTATCGCAGTCACGGTCGTTGGCACGATGGTTCCTATAAATTTGATTTATGCCCTACTTGATCGCGAACAAAGCCACCTGTGCCGGCCACCTGCTAGAACGTGATATTGTAATAACAGAATAATTAAATAATAGTACAGGCGATACAGCGCTCGACAATAAGTACCGTTACCTCGCGGGCGCATGTCACGAGCGAATAGCGACGTTGATAGCGAATGTTTTATAAATTTCTCATCCACTATGGATTTTTTGTTATTAAACTTGG
>DWPV01004221.1:0-13919 GCA_018251915.1 Urbanus proteus proteus
GTACATAGTTCTGAAGTCGGCGCTCAAAATCATACACATATTTCGTTGAATTATCATGTAAACTATGTCAATACGAGACCATACCATAACCATCAGATCAGACCATAACCATCTTCAGAAACTAGTTCCATATTTAAATTTCTATCAAATGATGGTCAGAAAACTGAAATCTGTCGATAAATACTAGAGTTATCCTAGATTATAAGAATTTGTGTTTTTCGCATTTTCCGGGAAAACTTGGGAAAGTTTCCAAATTTCCAAGAAATGGGACCCTTTTTAAAACTAACCGCATCCAACGCCGTTTGAATCATCTGAATCGATTCAGGCATCGCGGAGTAATCGGTGAACATAAATAAAAAAAATTCATGCATCCGAACATAGTACCTCCTCCTTTTCGAAGTCGATAAAAATTCAGACAGTTTAGGCAGAAATGTCTAGCAGTAAATATTTTCAAAAATGTGCATTTCAAAGGGGCAAAGCGGTAGTGTACTCGGAAATGAAATCACTAGACAATTCGGCGGATCGACACGTGTGCGTTCAGGGTTGTCGATGTCGCTGTTTTTTATTTGTAGGCACTGAATCGTTGAGCGCTTTGATATATTAAAACTGATACGGAAAAAATATGATTGAACGTTTTTGATCCGTGAGAAACACTCTACAAATTAAAAGCTGTTGTGAACGTGTAGTTGATGCACTTTGCAGTGATAAGTGTTTGGCAATATACTATGCCAAAAAGATAAGAGATACTATATCTTAAAAAAAATCAAATATTCATAATTCATTTACTATATTAATATATTATAAACTATATTTTTAAACGTCTTTAGGTACATACGGATAGAGATGTTTATTTATTTATTTAAAACTTTATTATACCTTAACAATGGTGTAAAAGGCGGACTTAATGCTAGAAGCTTTTTCTGTCAGTCTGCCTTTAAGCTAAGCAGAAAACATGCAAGGCTGTATTTAAATCTTTTAAAAGGATATTTAATAATATGTAGTAATAATAAAAATAATATTACATTCTTACTAGTAAAAGTGCTGTAAATATACATTAACTGTAAAAATGTAATGTGCAAAAGAACTAAAAACCATGGATTTATTTTCACGTAAATTACGTAAATTTTAAAACGTCTTAAACGTGGTCTTTTGAATATTTCGGTGTATTTATGTTTTATATACAGAATTTTGCATTTTGATTGCGGTTTCAGTATACTCATAAACTGCAATTTTAATTCAACATATCTAGAGCAAGTACCAACCCTATGATGTAGTGAATGCAATAAACTGTTAAACGGTGGCGTGTGACTGCGCATTAATGAGTCGAACTCGTAGGGCGGTAATCTCTTGATATTAAAACGTGAAGTGCCCTTCCTGACTCATCGCTGGGGAGAATGTTCTTGAGAACTCTTCACTTTTAAATTTGAATGTTTTGTTTATTGAGTGTATTGATACTTCTGACTCTTTTGCTATGAATGTGATTGATTCTATTTACTTGTACGAGTAAGTGATGTTATGAAACAACACTATCACTACATAGTATAAAACAAAGTCGCTTTCCGATGTCTGTCCCTATGTAAATTAGATCTTTAAAACTTCGCAAAGGATTTTGATGCGGTTTTTTAAAAGATAGAGTGATTCAAGACGAAGGTTTATATGTAATTTAAGGGGTGTGAAGCCGCGGGCAAAAGCTAGTAAAGTATACAGGTTCGGGCCTGAATTAATATAACAGAAGGTATTTACTACCGCGAATCTAGGTTTTGGCTAATAAAAGCAGGGTAAAGGACTATTGTGCTTGGGCTAAGAGGCGAAGCGTTCCGATTTCCTCTTCAAGTGTAGCACCGCATCTGCACCCCAATTCTATTTGGATGGTTCATATCAAAATCGCAACAGATTTGGAAGATTTAAAAGAAAATCTTTAACAGATGAATTGATCCAAAATGTCTTCAAACATACATAGATACACTGAAAAAACATGATCGTCCATTTGACGTAGTCTGGTAAAAGTATACTCCAAACAAAAAGAGATTTTTCATATAACATAATCCCGTAAGCGTATCTCAAACATTATATTATCTTACATCTGTTAATGATACCTTCAGCCTAAAACAAAGCTTCCAAACATGTGGACACTTAGACGATAGATCGAATGCGTCTCAATTCGATCCATTACGAGAGGCCTCTGTTTCTGTCATGTCAATTAGCCGCCGGCGTTCAGACGAAGATAATGCCCTTTTTAATTAAGTTATTTGCCGATACTTTGCTGCTTTCACTTTGAAATAAAATCATTTGCTGAGAAATTATCTGTTTATTTGTGCTGTGAACTTTCTTTCTTCTTTGTCAGCGTATTATATACAATTCATGCCTAAGAATTTGTTGTTAAGTTTGCATTATTTATAGCTGAAATTTCGGCAAATTATGAATTTGATTAAAAAAAAAATATTGCTTAATCTTAATAAATGTTATTGTAAACTTAGTATTTACAAGGATGTATCGACGTTATGTCAATAATGATGACTACCAATTAAGTAAGCTGTGAAAAGTGGTAGAACTCTATGTAGTTCGACTCCGGCGGCACCACCGCCACACCTATTTCTGCCGTATTACAGCAGTATAGCGCTGCTGTGTTCTGGTCTGAAGGGTGTGGTAAGGCTGACATAATTATACGAGACGTTACAGCTCAGTCCTCAGGGGTGGCAACGCATCTGTGATGGACTACATGTAAAACTCTAATCTTATATGGACTTAATCAATGTACTTGGGCGGCATTGTCTTCTTATCCGTAAGTGGATTACAAACACATTCGCAACTACTATTTGATATGAAAAACAGAATATCTAACAAAAAAATCCATACTAAAATAACTTTCAATCGACGGTATTTAATAGTAGGTATATCAGAATGCACAATATTGCCTCCGCTCTAAAGGCTGGACACATGCGGTAGACATAGGACAGGGAATTCAATTATGGGGCAGCTGTCTGGCTTCCATGGTGGTCTGTTCGGATCAGTTTAGGCATCAAATATTGGATTTTGAAATTCTCGGCTGGTTCCATTTTTAGGTAGCTTGGTTACTTTTGAAACTTTATAGTATAGTTGTATATAGTTTGAAGTCAAATATTTGTTTTTCATGGAAATCTTAAAGTTTTTTAAAACAGAAATTAAAAGCCTTATATTGTAACTATGATTTTTTAAAAATTATAAAAACATCACCACCTACTTGAACCAAATTTTACAAATTGTAATTGTTAGGATAATTTTAAACAAATCTACCCATACAAAAATTAATGATAATTTCATAACAGATATGACAATCGGATACGTTATTTTTTGCCAAATACATCTTAAGACCTAAACCTACCCCCACGTACCATATTACACCGAATTCAAGAAAAAAAAGCCCATTATTAAAATATTTCCCCTTCCAGACCTCAAACCCGGAACCCACGACATTGGCATCATACATCACAGCTGCACTTACTTGCATTGCACTAAATAATGTAACCAGGAGACGAATAGCGCTAATACGAGCCATCCGTCAGATGGGTGCCCGTAAATCGTCTGCCTTCGTTTGCACCCACACTGCGTAAATTATGGACCCATGCTGATTTATGGTCTACTGTTTGATCTGATAGAATCGTCTAGACTGTAGATGGTTCTAGAAATTAGCATTGTTCGTAAAAATTCTGATTTTTCACTCTGGGATTTCTTGGTGATCCTAGACGAGACTGCAGCTTGAAAATCAGCTAATGTCTGTTAAAGTTTTGAAATTAAAGGTGAGTACAATTTTTTGTGGTTTGACTCCGAAGGGTGTCCTATTACATTAGTATGAAGCGCTGATGTGATTTGCTTGATAGGGAGCAAGACATCGAATGCATTTTAACATATTAAAGAATAACAGGATTTGGATGGATTCCATGTTTGTTTGCTAGTTCTATCTCACAAAAAGTTAGATCAACAAAAACATATAACCTTCATAAACCATAGACTGTCCCCAATCCCATCACTATTAAATCCACAGTTAAACGCAGCGACCCAAAGGAAGTAAATTTAAAACGGTACTAAATTCCACAATCACAGTGGGTCTTGGTTTACGGCGCGGCTAGTGGGAGATGCTATAAACGCCGAGTGCATTAGGATCGGTTGCACGGTAAGCGCCCTCTAGTGACGCTTCACTGTCTTAGGTAGTGGGGCTTAGAAGAGGGAGGTTGTATGTGTAGTTTTGTGTGAGATAACACTAGTTTGAAATATCTAGTAGTGCCAATTAGATGAGGCTTATGTTCTGCATTGGACTTTAATCTGTGGTTTTTGTAATACTTTGTTAATACCGGTACTAAAGTTAGACTTAGTTCTTTTGGGTATGAGCGCATTTGTGTGACCACAGTTAAGACTCCATGGCGAAAAAAATAATGTTTCAATTTCAAAACATTACACTGTGTTTGGTACATTAAAAGGTAAGTTTCTCCAAATTTCGTTAAAAAACGAAAGTTTTTGTAAAAGATAAACATACAAAAATTAAAAACATGATTATTTGAATTTTTCACATAAATTTTGATATTATGTGAAAAAAGTGTAAATACGAAAGCTGTGGATCTTTTCATTACCTACAACTTTGCCATCTAACTTTTTTAAATAGGACTTCCAGTTTTATTGGAAATCGAGATATACCCATTTTTACCCTTAAAACCTCACCCCCTCCCGTTTTCCGACCTCGAATCGAATGTTATTAATTTTTTCTTTCGCTTTTATAATATTCTTTTTATTTTGCAATAGGTTTCATTCTACTATAATTTTCTTTCACTTTTTACTTTTACTAAGGCTTCAGCATTGGTCTATTGGGCATGATTACGAATGCAAATGTGAGAAAATATACCAGATAATCTAGAACATTCTAAAAACATTCCCTCCTTCTATCTATGATGTAAAGTAATAAACAAAGTAAGCAAGGCAATAAACATCTTAATTTCGTCTAAGTGGGCTTCCAATTAAATAACCACTAAGCAGGCAGCACCCTCACCCCACGTCAGATCGGATTGAAACAGTGCGCTCAATCTAAAAACAATATCGCTAAAGTATTCATGACAAATCGTACTGTAACAAAGAGAAATAACTACGTAAACATCGGGTGTCTTTAGCGAGGGAAGGGAAAGGTGTGTCCTCACTTGTAGCGATCGTTGTAAACTGGTATTTAATGTGATTGTTATTATTAAGTAAAACACTCACCTTAATCGATTTAGGTGTTCAATGTCGATTGTGGTTAGATTTAAACATCATAAATGACATATACACACAACTACCTCTGAGGACTGTTAAGGAAGTCCTCATGTAAGTATATCTATTAAACCCAACGCTGCGTTTAAAACTGGTGTTACAAATTAGATTCAGTCAACATCGAACAACTTATGTATAAACTGTCTTAATAAATCAATTGTTCTAGTAAAATAATAAATCCCGATCTAATATCATCTAATATCATATTTTCGGTGTGATGAAATTTGCATAGCATTGCACCGATTTTACTTTAAAACCTAATGAAAAGGTACGTCTCTCGTACTTTCCGCTACTCGCATCCGCTCTCGCTTACCCTACCACCATACCCGCTGGGGTGCGTAACTACATAACGCCGTTTAGATTGATGGCTGATGCAATTTGCGACCGACTCGGATTTATTGGCTATGATAAAAGAACATTGCGGGACCGTAATGGATGCAATTGTTTATGGAAGTTACGGGTTACCTTATCTTGCCTAACGTCTTGTTATTCTGGCGTTTCTTCCCTTCCGTGTTTTTTTTTTCGATATATTCTCAAATGGCTGCTATATTTTGTATGTCAATAGACTTTTTCTAAAAAGCGTTTTGTGAGATATTGATTTTATATAAGTACTATATTAATTGAGAAGAGAGAGATGATGTTGTCTCTTTCAAGCCACAGAACTATTGGGGCTCTTAGCTTAAAGTTATTAAAATTAAAATATATGTACCTTGATTAGTGTCGTATCTCTTCCAAACTGGATATGGTCTGGAATATCAATCAATATCAGTAGCATAGAATACTGTACCATGCTGTTCAGATGGGGTTTTTATTGTCTTTTGAAAAAAAAAAGATATAATATTGTTAGTAAACGAATAGACAAGCCGATAAACATAACAATTAAACTCCTTTCACTGCGTACAATTGATACACAAAAATGCAGTAAAATCGTCTTACGCTTTTTACACTAGCATCATACAATAACATTAAAACAATTGCATTCCCCTCACAAAACCAGCACATCACTTTAAACCACGTAAGGGCGACGCTCCATCACTCCACATTACCGAAATCGCACCACAATATCTTAATCGGTAGGGAAAAGAAACAAATCGGCATGCACACAGCACGTACCCAGGGGACAGCGACATGTCCCCTCGTGTTGCATCTTTGTACGGTGCATGCCATAAGCGGCAGCGGTTTGAGTTCTGCCACAAAAATTACTTGAAAAGTATGTAAGCATACATCTTCAAACGTTGCTTTAGATAATATTTTAGTTCTATTTCAGAGTGTTATTAGAATTAGTAGCATTCTTATATGGAGGTAAATAATAGAAATAAGTTATTTTAAAGCACCTTTACATAGAAGATCCTAATAGATGTATAGTTGAATATTTGACTTCTGTATAAACTGGGATATGCTTTAATTCATTATATATTTCTTATTTCTTATTTCTTCAAGTGTATTGCTGGTAAGTGATAATAAAACTTAAAAAGTATTAAGATACAATCTAAATATAATAAGATATAATCTAAAAATACATACCTAATAATCACAAGTAACAAAGTATTTTTTCATAATAATGCTCCACTTTTGTGATCTTATTCAGCTCTTTCATACAAAAGTTTATAATCATTAAAAACATATTTGTTTTATCCCTGCTCGTTTATATTTTGTACCATACATGTGAGACAACTGCAAATAGCGATAAAATGGGACGTAACTCTCCCCATTGCACCCGTCTGTGATGGATCTATCTTCCCTTACACACCTAATAAACTAATGCGTTGAGGTTTCAATGTTTCTACTAAGTGGGTATTAGATTGGTGAAGGGGAGGCAAATTTATTAGGAACTACCTTTTTCGGTGTTTCTGTTCAATTAATTATTTATTCCTCTTTTTTGAATGTTATTTGTGTACTTGTCTGTATTCAGATACACATATCTATACTATACGACTGTACTTAGACATACTCATCCTAAGTGTTAAGGAACACCTCCGGTGTAGCAACGCATGTATGGCTAGCCAGTAAGACTCAGACAAGACTAAATGTAATCTAGAGGTGATTACAAATGATTACAGACTTATCCGAGGCGTTCCAGCTCAATCCTCAGGGGTAGCAACGCATCTGTTGCCAACGTCAGGTAGGACTATGATATTTTCTGGAGTTGATTACAGATGTCCATGGGTACTTACTATCAGGTGGACAGCTACTTGGATCGTATAAAAAAATGTTTATGGCAGCGGAGGCAACTTACAATTACCATGATCGTTTGAAACTCCTACATCATAAAAAAAATCTGATTAAACTTTTCAGTTTTGTGTTGTTTATCAAGATTAATGGTTAGTTATTCACAATAGTAGTATATGGCATTTCAATCCAGTTGAATGGATCGTAGTCATAAAACTACGCTGGTCGGGGATACTGTTGACATGCACTTATTATGATGAATATTGATATTATACACCGCATATCGCGATTGACCTTTACTGATGAATGTTAGCTTAAAATAATATTTTACCGTCGAGTTCAGTTAATCGTTAAATATGTATTGTCATCAACCCATTCCAATCCTATTTCTGGATACGGGTTTCCACCGCGAAGTGTAGGTGGTGTGTTGGTGGGCTTTTCACACGTTCGAAAACGGTTTTATTTGTTTTTTAGACAACTGTCGGGCGCGAAATTTTTCTTCGCCGTTTACGTCATAATTATTTTTAATAAGCACATTTTTTAAATGATCAGTCGTTGTGTTTTCGGATTTGAACCTGAAATTTCTGCACACTGTAGAAGAAAATGTCGAATTTAAAATATAAGGTTTATCGATTCGTTCCTCCAGTACAAATTTAACACAGATTGCAAAAAATCAAAAACAAATGACATGGCTTCGAAAGCCCTTAGTGCTGATATTACGAGCTATACATCACGAGGGTAGCACACAATCATCTGACGCACAAGGTGTTTCCCCCCGGAGCCATCAGAGAGCGCCACTAGGCACGTGCTATGTAAACGGCACAGTAACGATGCTTTATACGCAAGAATAAACACTAGGTATATTTTTGTTTGTATTTATAGTGATTTTTTTTTCGTTTTTGCTGAGTTTATTCAAATACTGTGCTATATAGGAACGTAAACATAAAAGAAAATATATGTTTGCGATACTTATTGCTGTAGAAAGTCTGCGTATACCAACTATTAGGCGTATTACTACAACTGAGTTTTACAAAAATAATATTACTACAAAAATCTAAATGTAGACGTCATTATCAAATATCTTAACGAATGTACCAAATGTTTGTCTCTACGTATAAAATAAAAAAAGAAAATTTTTGCCCACCCAATTTTGAAAATATAAATTCGATGGATTTTCACACATATAACGTATAACGTTAACTTTTCACGCCAATACATTCAGATACAATGTTACAAATTTCGTAGTACATAAATGTGGAAACAAAACGTAATTCAATTGAAACTGGAACACCTGAATTGCTAGTCGAAATAAAAATAAACATACAGCCAGCTAGTTGAAAGGTTGAAACAGACGATCCCCGGGGCGACGTCGATCCAGCGCGTATTGGAGTCGCTTTGACGTTTTGTAGTATTTTATTACTCTGAACTGTTATCGAGGTCTTTGAAATGAGATATCGTTACATTATTTCGGTGAATTAAAGCTTAAATACGTTTCGGATCGTTGTTGCTCGAAAATGTATCCAAAGATGTGGTCAGTTTTGTACTTGAAGTTTTTGAACACTCACTCCCACTCTCTATCTCTACACACCCACATACGCACCTACACTTGTACACACATACTCGGGCACTACTTATTCAAGCTCTTGTTTATCAATTGGCTTTCGCGGACGGGCTCTGGTGACCTGTAATACAGGCTTTTTACCTACAATAGACTCTCTTTTCTAAAGGTTAAAGATAATCATTTGTTTTAACATGTTTTTTATCCTAAGTTAAGGCCTTACTACATATTGTGAGAGGAAATAAATATATGTATATTTTTGACAATGCATTATTTGTTACATTACAATCTGTCATAACACTAAAATTCCATTGTATTTAATTGATAGTAGAGTTATAGCAATTAACTTTCTAGAGAAAAAAAAAATAACATGCATACTGCGAGTAGCTCAAGGGTTGAAACCCGGTCCCCAAGGCGGGATCGATCCACCGCATAGTCAAATCGCCTGATGTTTAACGATGACGTTGTCATACAGTAATGTTTATAATATACCGGGAATATACACGTCATGATTATAATAATGGTTATATTTTCTATAGAATGAACATGTCACATGTCACATGAGAAAAAACATGTTATTAAGATTACTTTGACTCCTGAGGACACGGACAATAAAGGCTTGTCTAATTTATTGCATCAGTTCTCGTCACTATCACTTAACTAAACTACGCAACGGATTTTGATGCGGTTTTTTAACAGATAGAGTGATTCAAGAGAATGGTTTATATGTATTTTAACGCATGCGGGTAAAAGTTAGTAAAAATATTTAGGAGTATATAGACTTGAAGATAATTCTTCCAGAAGCAAATTTTACTCAATATTTAGTACATGAATCTCGTGATACATGTCATGCCGTAAAAAAGACATAACTTAGCTGGAGACAGAACGGTTGTATTGCTAGCAGGTAGTCAGAAATAAAATAAAACACCGTACAGCTGAAACTGACTCCCACGGGCGATGTCGATCCGCCGCGCAACTACGAGCGTGGAGTTATATCATCTAAGTGGGTTATACGTATGAGTTGTATTGAACATTGTCTTCGACGGGAGTCGTTCTGACGGCATCTACTTCTTATATTGATGCATTTACACTTAAAACCTTTTTCTCTCATTTTACGTTATGTTCTACAAACAACTATTTTTACTGTGTAACTGCATGATTCATCGTCAACCCATTATAGTCCCACTGCTGGGCACGGGTCTCCCCTCACTATGAGAGAGATTTAAGCCTTGGTCCACCGCGCTGGCCAAGTGCGAATTTGTAGACTTCACACCGCTTTAAGAACTTTTTAGAAACTCAGGTGTACAGGTTTCCTCACGATGTTTTCCTTCACTGTTAAAGCAAGCAATTAATTCTAATATGCACATAATTCAGAGGTGCATGCTTAGGATTTGAACTTCGGACCCCCCGTTGAGAAGACGAGTTCTAATCATTATGCCATTGCATGATTACTGTTGCTCAATTTCGAAGGTTGGCTACGAAGAAATATATACGATGCGCTCCAACTATTCAAGTAACGTCCTCCTTCAATGTCCTGAAGTATCTAGAGTTAATTAAAGATGTTCATTTACGACACAAACATAATTACTAGGTTGTCTGTTTACTTTTGACCAAACATTTGCAACCAATTACGTTCAGTATAACAATACATACATAACATATATCATGAAAAAAAAATATATTCTGGAGCTTCCTTTTCAAATAATTTTTGAAACCAATTACACCATGTATAACATCGGTAAATCACCACAGAAAAAAGTTATCTCAAAGAGATCGCTTCTAATTATCTGTATGTTTGAGTTATGTAAAAAATATCAGGCCTACAAAGCCTTAAGCGAGGTATAATGGTGTTTACATTCAATAAGCGGCCATGTTTGCGCAAGATCGTGTGGGAACCAGTGGGCTTGCAACCTTCCCTTAAGATAACAAAAGAAACTTGTGTTCAATCATCGGCGGTCCCCTATGCAATAGCAATGTACATTAAATCACGTTGTTTTTGTTGCTTTGTAACGAAGTGCGTGATTTTATCAATCATGGTGATAAAAGTGTTTGGAAGTTTACATATACCGTGTAGGTACATGTAAACTAAAGGTATCTTACGTTTACTAAACGTATAAAGTGCATATAACAAACCATGTCGACGCTGGAAAACGTAATTATACGCTATAACTTAAAAATATGCAACTCTACACAAGAGCGGTTAAAAATGTTCTTATTGGTATCTTAGAAAACAAATAATACCTTTATATTTTTTCAATTCATAAACCAAAAGTTGGTTTAATCTTCCTTGCGTTTTTAGGCCGAAAAAATATAATGTTATAATTTTGTTTCTACAATATGTATAAAAACATTTTACGCTCTTATATTGAGTGGAATATTATTGAGTTTCAGCATTTGAAAAATTTGAAATATACGGGGTGTCTGCATAAATATAAAATTACATAGGTACAACTGTGTCACATCAAAATGATTACACTAAAAAAATACATTTTTTTATTATAAAGTCGTTCGATTCTTGGTAACGGAAATAGAATTTACTAAAATAAAATTACTTAGGTATGCATTTTTATTTGTTAACAAAATCTGCCATATGTATTTATTAGCATTTAATGCAATTCCTAAAGAAAAACTCTTTAGCCTTCCACTCATTTTAATGTTTATTATGTAATGGGTACTCATCAATTCCGCGATAATACTAGTCTAAAATCATATATTCCACTCATTTGACTTGAACACTTGCGACAGCTATGTTAACCGTAACAATACTCTACTTTGAAGAGTAGCGCCAGGCTTACACGAGTAATTCCAACCTAATCCTCATGAGTAGCGCGTCTGTGGCCGATCTGAGGACACTAATCGTATTTGGGGTTCATTACATGTCCATGTGCGGCAGTGACCACTTGTCTCCATGTGGACAAGCATATGCCTATTTATTTTAGCCCTGCAGAAGTAAATTTAGTAGAATGGAAGTCTTGTTTATTATGTACTATTAATATAATTACATTTCTTGTATTTTACGAGTATTAGATCTACGTTAATCAATATATACAAATAAATAAATTTGCAGTGTCTGTTTGTGATTTCAAAATAACATTTTTTTACTCAACGCATATGAAAGTATACACGATACTTATAACGAATATACAATTGAAAAATTGTCTGTCTGTCTGTTTCGTTGAGGTGATCTTCTAAAGGGCTCGACCGATTTTAACGGGACTTTCACTGGAAGATAGCTAAAGGTCTAAGGCGTAACATAGTCTTAATTTTGGGAAAAAGCATTAGCGTGAGCGCCGCTGCATGCGGCCGCGTTGCTAGAGAGCGGGATGTTACCGATGTTTAGATATGTATTCTCTTTTACTCTTTTAACGCCGGTGAAACCGCGGGGATCAGCTAGTTTAAACTATGACCGATTTCATTAGCATGTACAATATGGAGTGAAATTGTTTGGCGACATTTGCTCCAATAACTTCCATTCCTTCCTTGCTACAAAACAACGGAAACTTGCGTTCAGTCATTAAATATTTTACGACAAACTGTGAACGTGCCAATAAATTCTAATAAGAAGCGAATTAATCAACGCCCCTTAATGTTTCGTCAAGCGAAGCGACATATTGCGAACTTCGCAAATTATTGGCTCTGCGAACTTTAATCGCGACTGCAGGGCACCTATAGCTCCCTGAGGGCTCCCTTGAATTATATAAGGACTCTTTGAATTCTACTCCCTTAATTTGGTTTGAACAAATAAGTGCGTAAGCCCGCGATTTTGTTATTGGGTTTAATCATGTCATGATTTGGAAGATATGTAGAAGACTAGTTGATCCCCGCGGTTTTACCCGCGTTAAAAAGTAAAATAGAATACATGCTTTCTCAGGGTCTATTCTATCTCTGTACTAAATTTCATCAAAATCGTTTCACTGGTTTAGGCGTGAAAGTGGAACAGACAGACAGACAGACAGACAGACAGACAGACAGAGTTACTTTCGCATTTATAATATTAGTAGGGATTAGTAGGGACTAGTAGGGATTACCTTGGCCCAAAAACTTGCTGGGTTAACGTTCCATCAATACTTTAAGCGAACATTTTATTAATACTGAAATAATTATTGGACAATTTTACGTATTTTTTTGTAATGCGGTCACTAATTTTGATGACCATTGTTGAGCTTAAACAAGCAATCAATCGAACTTGTTTATTAGACATTTTCAACCCACCTATGAAGCCTCCGACAAGGTTTAATGACTGCTACCATTCAATGATAATAACTGGAATAGACAATTTATCGAGCCCTCTGAAGCACGGAAGACGGCAAGAAATTTTGCTACTGGCCGTCACCCATCCATTTATTAATCGCGGCCTACGTTGCTTAACTTTATAGATCGGTTGAGGTCTACGCAAGCCGCAGGGCTATGCGACTTTTACTTTTATTTATTAGTCTACGGTTATATTCTGTAACTTTGGAATACCCTCGAGCCTAGAACCAATCCAGAGTGAAAGTGAAAATTCATTAAGACCTCCAAATAAAATGGTCACAAGACATCAACTTGTTTGCGTCTGAAGCAATTAATTTATAAACCATTCGCCCTTGAAACTATTCTGGAAAGCTTTGATACAGATTTTCGCGCGGCTGGATTAATTAGTAAAAGTTTAATGAGGTTGGCTTTAATGTATTGCCATTAATGAGGAACTGAGTTGTTTACGCACCGACTGCTACTGATTTTCAATGTTAATTCATCTCATAAGATTAAAGAGGTAAATGGACTTATCCATTTATATAATTATTCCTTTATAAATATTAAATTCGTCTGACAAGTTGAAAATTTAAGTGTCATTTATTTGATTTATTCATAGACAAAGGATATAATAAAGACCAACAACGCGTGTGAAAAGGATTTTTAAAAGAATATGAAATTCTACTAGTGC
>DWPV01004222.1:0-13919 GCA_018251915.1 Urbanus proteus proteus
ATTTGATTTGTACGGATATTCAAGCACTGGTCAGCAGCAGTTACGCAAACAGTTTTTGAATGCGCAGGGCTTATCTACGGTTGTATAGATCTTTGATATTACTTCTATGACATAATTGTATAAATTGAGGGTAAATCTGTTTTGTGTTGAAGTAGATTGTGACGAAATAGGTCAATAGTATTAGATAAACTCGTTATGATACCCAAATAATTGAAATATGAAGCTTTAGGTCCAGTTACGTTGTAATGAAATTTCGTACAATACTGTTGTGTTCAGAATCGGTCTAGGAAATAGGACAACTAAATCAATATAACTACATAGTATAAAACAAAGTCGTTTTCCGCTGGCTGTTCCTATGTATGCTTGGATCTTTAAAAGTACCCAACGGATTATGATGCGTTTTTTTAATAGATAGAGTGATTCAAGAAGTTTTATAATGTAATTCAATGCGTGTGAAGTCGCGGGCAAAAGCTTGTATTTATATAAGTTGTACAAGGTATTAAAGAGTTCTTAGAATTGTTTGTATACACTCGTATATCCAAATAACAGTATTGTGTTGATAATTTGTTTATAAGTTTGTAAGTTTATAAGTTTTGTTTATTTGTTTATAATTTGGTTATAATGTTCAAATTAGTTTCGTGATTCTTAGTTACTTTTTTTGTAAATTTTGTTACTAAAACCGAATGTACTTAATATTATTTTGTTTTAAAAATATTGTAATGACTACGTATAAAAATTATTTATTTATTTTTTGTACCATGTGTGGATGTCGACCTCTACCTGTACTCAAACCTCGACCTCTACCTAGATTTTTTTAAATTATCGAAGTAGCAAACGAGCATGCAGTCCACCTGATGGTAATTGGCCACTGCTGTACATGGACGTCTGTAAGATAAGATCAAGGTACCTGAGGTTGACCACAGATGCGTTGCAACCCTTGAGAACTGTGTTGGAACGCCTTGCATAAGTATGTCACTCTTCAAACCAGAACACAGCAGAGCTTAACACTGCTGTTATAAGGCAAAAATAGGTGTGGCGGTGCTGCTGCTGGAGTTGAACTCCTACGAACTACATACATACATAGATACCCATGGAATAAATGGTCGCTAAGCCATGTCAGATAGTTTTTAATCGCCTACATTTTTTCCGTAGTATTATTTGATAACGGGGTACTTCAGTAGTTAATTCTGCAAGTATAAATTGAGATTAATAACTTGTTATGATATTGTTTCTAGAGTTTCTAAAATATTAGAATATTTTGTAAGTATCACAAATTGAGATAAGCTGGAACAAATTGGATTATGAATAAATTTATGAACGATCAGTAAATTGATAATCAAAGGAGTAGCTCTTAAGCAAAGTTAGTATAATTGAATTAAATATTCATTTTTTTAAATATTAAAGTTATAATTTGACAGGTAGAACTAGTAAGCAAGGTTTGATCGGGGTCCACTGTCACACACAGAGCCGGATTAACCCTGTAAGAGGCCCCTGGGCAGGTCGATACTCAGGGCCCTTTGCCTTTTTAACCGACTTCAAAAAAGGAGGAGGTTCTTACTTCAGCCGTATATTTTATGGATGTCACTCGATTTCTCCGCCATGGACTGATTTGGATAATTATTTTTTTGTTTGAAATTTGCGTTTGTTTTCGTGTATGGGCCCCTTTTGGACGTGGGCCCCTAGGCAATTGCCTACTTTGCCTTATGGTTAATCCGGCTCTGAGTAGGAAACGTAAATTCTATAAGTTGTCGGAGATGTAAAATTGTAATCCCAATAGTAAAAAAATATTTTAAAAAATACTTAACCTCACATTAGTTTTAGAGCCATAATCACTTTTACCTATTCTCCGTGAAAACTCGCGGTCAATAGGTAATGTCTTTGAAAAGTTGTATGAAAAACATGTTATGTAGAAATTTTGGACTAACTAGGTACTTTAAAATATAAAATAAATTAAAGAAAAAAACTTTTAGAAATTTTAACTTCCCGTCAAAAAGCACTCGAGCATAGGAAGAAGCTGAACCAATTTATTGTATGAAATCTAGGAAAAATTATAAAATTATTTTATTTTAGTTTCCGCAATTATCAATTAGTTACTTAATTAAGGATATCGGTTACTGATCCCTAAGCACCATTCTCAACTTATTAATTAATGTTCACTCATTTTTTAATCTACTCATTTTTTTAATTAATATCATTCAAGGGTATTTAATAATATTTTCGTTATTTTATTAAGTTATATATAGTACATTAATTTAAATAATAGCAGGAATGTACCCACAGTATGAAGAAAAGTTTCAGCTTCAAGATCGAAATCGAATATAATGTAACGAAAACTACAATTTTTCCGTTACTATAACTTCACTTTCATTTTCCAACTCGCTTGGCGTATAACTAAGACTTACCGGTAATAAGAATTTTTGGCGGTTTTTTGTTTGGCGCATTCGAATAGCCCCTGATGCTTAACGAAACTGATGATTGGTATAATCTTTTTAACAACCTCATTTTAATTTATTTATATAATAATCAATAATTTAATTCGCAAAAGTACCAGGAATTTGTCACGATACGTTTCAAGCCTTCGTTAGACAGTGAGTAACTGAGGCCTAACATATCTCTACCACGATGTTTTCAGTTAGGTCATCTAAAACTGGTTGCCGGCAACGAAGAAACAGTGTATAGCAATATGAACCTTAATTTGAAGGCTTACATATGGACGAAGCTAGTGTGATACGGCCATTGGAGTAAAATGTGGGTGTGTCTCGCGTCATAATATATCTATGTGTGGTTTGTATATTGGTTGACACTGAAATTTTTGCAAGCCAGTACCTATAGCTAATTAAAATATACGTGAAAGGAATGTACCTATATCTTATTATATAATTGCATGTATGCATATAAAAGCGAAACGAAGCTCGCTCACTTATCTATCTATATCTATATCCAAACAAATAAATAAAATTGAAGTGTCTCTTTTTTATTAAAAAAAAAAAACATTTTTTTTATATTCAAAACAAATTTATTTTTACCTACCTATAGAAAAATTGTTTTTTTTGTCTGATTAGTTATGTGTCTGTTTGATTGAGGTAATCTTCTAAACGGCTGGACTGATTTTGACGGGACTTTCATTGAAAGATAGCTGGAGGTTAGACCTTCATAGGCTACTTTAATTTTTGAACAAAAGCAATAGCGCGCTCCACGCGCATGCGGACCTTTCGCATATTTCTTAAACGCGTGTCAAACCGCGGGATCTACTAGTGTAATTAATACAAGTAGTTAGATACTATTCTCATTATAAGTTACGGGTCTAGGCTATAGAGTATAGAATATTCATACCATATCTGGAAAGTAGATTATATCGTTATTAAAACTTCAAGGATCATTTAGAATTGTAAAGCCACCAACTAACAGTTGATAGTTGATATAATAAAATATTTGTTAAATAATAGTGCATTTAAATGGATATAGATTTAGCATTTAAATGGAACTTTACAGCAATTAAACAGGCCAAAATTAGATACATTTTATCAAAATATATAATTGACGACATGATACAGGTATATTTTTTACTAAAATAGTTACATAATTTAGGACAGCAAAAACTACCTTTGCACGTTAATTTTAGAACTATAAGAAGTCTCCGTTCATTATACCCTCTCAATCTTAAACCAGTAGAGCTGGTTGATAGATTGAGAGCCCCACGTACGTCGCGGAACTAAAGTTTGTTTTTGTTTAACTATTTTTTTCGCAAATCACGCCATCGCTTTCAAGGTTAGCCAGTTTTCAACGTTCTCGCGAATTTGTGTAGGTCAATGTTTCTCAAATTAGTGGTAACGCCCCTTTGTGGGTGTTAAAGGCATGTGTGACAAAGTTTCCTAGCGAGGACGTTGCTATTGCTATTTAATGGATCTTTCTTTCATCGTCTTGTCTAGAAGCAGATACAGGATTTTTCACGGACTCAGGGCGGAAATCAACAATATTGAACGCTTATAAGTAATTGATTGTAAAAGTGGTCGATACATGGAATAAGTTTGAGAACCATCGGTATTACCTACCGTCCTACCTAGCTATGTCTCCTATAAGCCTTTCCCGTTGAGAACTCGTTTCGCCCTGACCGCACTCGCGATTTATTTGTAGAACATAATGTTATTCTAATGTCAACTACAGGTGGGCTCGTTTTGCGTAGTAGGTAGGTAATATTTATTATTGTAAGGTTATTGACAACGAACAAAAAATATTGTATGTTATTTTCTAACATCGTAGTAGCAAATAAGTTTAAACTTCACTTGATAAGGAGTGATCACTGCCCTCTATGGATATCTGTAACGGGACCCAAGTAGGACACGATACCTGCAATTTTTTTATTCAGAGGTACCACACTTTAAAAAATTTTGTAAACTCTACATAAGGCAAAAAATACGTGTGATAATTACGTGTGGTAGAGTTTCCCGATTTTATAAAGTGGGGTATAAAAGCAATATACTTCGGCGATCTCAGCGGCGAAGCGGTCATCATACTGGTCTGACGCGCAGACCGGGACCCACCCGGATTTGATTCCCAACCAAACAGATTTTTGAACCAGGCATTTAGATTTCTGTTCTGGGTCTGGGTGTTTGTGTATTGGTCTTTGTGTATCTATGGCACCCACGACACAGGAAAAAACCTACTGTGGGGCTATGAGAGTAGAAAGCGCATTTTTTATACTGTCAGATCCAGAATTTTAATATAGGGAGATGTTAATAGAGTATTAAAATTTATTCGCCCCTGCCAACCTCTGTAAATCAATACTTTAGTTTGGAGCCGCACTGACGACCGTGGAATCAGAAATCACAATTTGTTGTATCCTGAAGTTAGCGAGAATAGATCGTCAAGGTAAAATCTGTAAAATAGGTTCAATCTCTGCAAAGCTTCAAGAAGTTGACAAAAATATTTCCTATCTACATATTTAATAACGTTTAAGTACCTACACAGTTAATTTCCTTTGGATTGTAAAGAGAACTGTGCATACCTTCTCTATTTGTTTAATTCGAGAGATAATATTAGATGCATGTAACACGCAATCAGCTATTATATTTGTACAATGTTAGTCTAACATATGTCATTTTATTGTTTAACCCTTCCTTATTACTTCATCGCAGGATTTAATCAAAACAATTCACCGCAATGTTTATTTTGTAATTTCTAGTCATAGATTAAATATCTCACTGTTAACAGAAGTAACAGTGGCATGTCATATTTTTTTTGCTAATAGATAATCATATATCTATAGTCTGGTTCAGAATTAGGCGTCCAAAATGTAAACAAATCAATGTCATTGTCAAAAAATTATTACCGGAATAGTAAACCTTTTATTTTAGAAATATGTTTTCCGAAAACATAAATATCAATTTTTTAGTCTTCATATTGCGTTTTTTAATTTGTAATTTTATTAATTTGTTGTTCAAGTGATATTGATGCTAATTTTATAGTTATTTGTAAATATTTATATTTTTTTCTTTGTTATTCATTCGCTTAATTTAAGATATTTTGTACGAAAATCGTATGAAAATAGAAGCCCAGCGTAGTCAAATGAAAGCAGAAGTAATATCTCGCTGTGAAAAAAAAGCTATGTCCATTTGTTTATTTTATAAAAAAAATGTTTCTAAAATAACAAGTTTACTATTCCGGTAGGGGAGAGCGGACACAATGGAAACATTAAGCTTTAAAAATTGATAAAACTCATAATTTTGCTAATTTATTTGTATCTACTTAAATTAGCTTAATTATAATTTTGTTAATAAACAGTATATTCAGCAAACAACTTTTAGAGGCATCTGAAATTTGCCGCACAGGACTCTCAGTCGAAAAGATACAGTGACGCTGTCAATTTATCGGGTATAATTGTTTTGTGCGCTTATATCATTGACAAAAACATGAACTTTATGCTGTTTAAAATAAAGGCCAAGAATAAATTAAAAATGGAATCAACTTTTCAAGCCAATATTATATTGAAGGCTTCCAAGTTGATAGTATTGAAGTTATTACGTTAAAGTACTATTTAAAATATAATCACTTTTTGCTGGATGTTCCCATTAAAATAAGCAACATCTCGTATCGATAATTTAAGATTAATTATTAGTGATTAAATAATTCTAATAATTTTCATAGATCAGTGAAGATTTTCTTTTATTTTCCGTAAAAGATTAAATAGTACAATTTCAAATTATTGTTTTTCTTTAGCAGAATCTTATCCAATTATTTCCAAAAAATACAGATTCTCTACAAAAATATAAAATATTTTTTACTCTTACTTTCTTTTACAATTTATTAACCAAATCGATTAAAAATTCTAAAGATTTGAAATCTATTTCTAATAGGTATCGGTTTTCTATTGAATGATTTCTTACATCCTTATTAATACATTGTAGCTACTATAGTGCACGATTTCACGAAATATGACATCTGTTCCATCTTACCCTGACCTCCCCTATCGCATTTTGACATTGACATTTATTTGTTTACATTTTGGACACCTAATTATAAATCGGACTATAAGTGAATTATCGCGCAAAGTTTGCCCGACTATTTGTGGAACTAATGATTGGGATACTTTGACAGAAAAAGCTAGTATGACCAAGACTTTACATGTCAAAATGACATGTATTAGTGACAATTGTCATCGAACTAAAGGCTGGTCTGCCGTCGAGCTGCATTGTCACGTTAGTGAATTACCGCTGGTATGGGCACTCAACTCGACCCCTCTTCCTGTGCAATGCCCGGCCATTTACCAATTTACGTCCTCACAATGACAGATATTGTTCACAGCGTTTAAACAGCTAGTTTGGGCTCATTTCTTCGAATCCGTAATAGGGAGCAATGAACGTTTCCCCTTGACATTAATATACCAAGATACATCACATTTCTATGTATTAATATGATTTATATTTATATTTTTTATACCTAATAGACTGTACTCCTTATTTGTAATCCAGTTGCAGAAACTTTGACACGGATAGTTTTATTTATAGACTAAATGCCCCCCGTTATTAAAATAAACACTAAAATGTTAACTCAAGAATATGAAGGTACAAACTATGTATGTATCTAAAAGTTTTTTCAAATATACTTAGGTATGCTTTGTATAGGCATCCGGAAGCATTTTTGTCCTTTAAATTTTATCTGTGTTTAAATGAAATTAAAATAAGTATCTTTTAAACAAGAAACTAAATGTACCCATTCCTTGAACTAAACTCGTAGTTTTCTGTCTAGTT
This sequence comes from Urbanus proteus proteus, assembly GCA_018251915.1. NCBI lineage: Eukaryota > Metazoa > Arthropoda > Insecta > Lepidoptera > Hesperiidae > Urbanus > Urbanus proteus. The sequence goes on from DWPV01004222.1 coordinate 7,248, forward strand.
AGTGGCAAATTTTACTGGCTTCCGGATTTAAAGGGGAAATACTTAATAAAACCAGACTTTTAGGAACTTGAATTTTTGTATGATATTCTAATAGAAAGGTGATAATTCAAGGTGATAATTCTAATAGAAAAGTGGTAATAGATGAAGATTATATTTAAAAAAAAGTATCATTTTGAAATGATGGACTATTGAGACCTACCAAAAGCAACTGATTAGCTCGTTCGTGTATCACCAAAGACGAGCAGCGGGTAAACCTGTGGTAATCTTCACCGTGGTCTTAAAGCCGTTGAACAATCACTTAAAAACAGTTGACATTGCCATTATCAATGTCAACTACTGACTTATGACAGAGACAGAAATAATGAGTAAACGTTTCCATATCATTATCGCTAAGAAATTATTTGTTTCACGATAATGCAGTGACTACTGTTTACTTGAAACAAATAATGATTAGCTTAAGAGGTTATAAGGTCCCGATAAACGTACCGTCACGTTCATTTGTGATAATTAGTAATTACTGGAAACCAAAGAGATTATATTTATAATAAGGTTACATAATTATATTTGAACGTTTTAGCAATAAACGTGAAAAAGTCTATACGTGATACGTTAATAGGTATAATGCTTAAGTTGATTTATAATTGCTTATGTAATTTTTGAGTTTCTTTTTAATACTACTCACCTGCATTACCTTATTTACAAGGAAATTCACATAAAAATAAAATATGCATTTACTACTCTATTATTTCGGATTGGTAGTAAGATAATACATAAAGTGTAGTGTTACACATAGCTGCATCACTACATTAGATTTCGAAAAGCAGGTTAATCATTGACCGCGAGGCTAAAACTATCATTCTGCTACCTTGCCTTATGATGCCGTTGAGATTTTTCGATGACAAATGGTCACTGCCGCTCATGAACATCTGTGACTAACTTCAGATAAGATTAGAGTATTACCTGAGGACTAAGTAGGAAAGACTCGGCCAAGTATGTCTCTCTTACCATACCCATCAAATCAAAACATAGCGATGCTTATCAATGCGGTTATAGGCCAGAAAAGTTCCGTCATGGACTAGTTTAGTTAGTTATTTAAAATTCAAGTTAAGTTTCGAATTTAAATGAACCTAACCGCTTCATAACTTCGTACTTTTCGTCAACAAACATGAAGTTGTATTTATATAAGCGTATAATTTTTTTTCAGGCGTGTTGGCCGAGTACGAGGTTTCCGAGGAACAGAGGAACAAAGTAAAGGAAATGATCAAGGAAGCCTGCACGAAAAATGGCGCTGGGGACAAAGTACCTGAAGTTGAGGTGAGTAACAAGATCGTACCACTTTTATTATATAATTATAGTTATTACCCACTTCAAAACTTAACTGTTTGTCGTACAGGAATATTTATGTTTACCATAGTAGCACAACTAAATCGGGTTTCTTACAGATATATTCTAGATATATTTACTTACAGATTTTCTTTACAATTATAAAAAGAGATTATGATAGCGACTAATGATATCTTTCAGAAGATAGTTGAAATTACTCATTCCATTGAATTTAACATACCATTTTATTTTATAAACAGGAGAAGATCAAGGGTTTCGTTGATTGCGTGAAAAGTCTCTTCGATGCTGATGTCGTTAAGAAGGAAATTGAGGATGCCAAGCCCAACGGCTCTCTTGATGAAGTATTCAAGAAGTGAGTAATTTCAACCCATTACAATTCCACACTATTCTACTACCATCCGAGGTTCCAAAAGCCACGTTATCTCGTCGGAAGCCTTATGGGTTTGAAAAAATCTGGCTTCGGGTTGGTTAACCCCTACCCTCTTCATCAAAACGCATTGAATCAGCGTGATGCATGCCAAGGCACTAGGAGATAATAAGGGTTGCGGCAACCATTGTTCATGATGACGACTATGTGTTTTACCATCTGTTGGACTTCATGCTAGTTTGCCACGTCTATGTCATAAATCCTTAAGAACATGAACACCATCGCTATTTTCAGGTACTGCGCCAAGTCTCCCCAACTGAAGTCCTGCATACACTCTCTGACCTCCGGCGTCACACCCTGCCTGGATGCGTCCCTTCGGGAGAACATTGGAGCCGCCGACAACGCCACCGACCAGCTCATCGACTTCGTCTGCTACAAGGATGGAGACAGAATCGCTTGTAAGAAACCTACACTAAGTATAGTTACTATACCGGTCTAACGCGCAATGGATTCCGGGTTCAATTTCCGGGCAGACTTTTTAAATTTAGATTTCTGGTCTGGGTCTGGTCTGGATATATTCGTCTTTTTTTGTATCCCTGGCATCCACAATATATAACTATGATGGTAATATTATGTTAAAACATATACCCCGACTGTTTAAAACCTCTTTTTCAGTTTTAAGGCACCATTTACAATTTTTATGTAATAGCCTACGTCACTATGATATTAGTGACAAATCCAACGATTCCTCGTATGTTATAATCCTTTAAGCCGTTTGGGCTGTAGGGCGTGCTATAAAAATGGACATACACACACGCTCGAAAACATTACTTATCTTCTGACGCAATCAAGCAATAAAATAAATTGGATGTTGTTTTACAAATTTGGACGCCTCCATAATGTATAACGAAGTGAGGGTTAAGATTTTATGTTCGATAAAATACGGTTTGCAGCTATCTAATTCGTTTATGCTGACCAGGATATGAACGCATTTCTTTGTAGGGTAAATAGTCTGCAAGAGTCCAAACTGTTTCCCCAAAGAAGAATGCCGTATCTTAGCTATGCATATGCGTATGCAAACAAAAACGGTTTTAAAATCTGTGGTCTTCTTTAGTTCTTAAAGTGCATTATATTAAGCTGGAGCATTTGGCCTTAACATTTTCTGTGGCTTTTCCATTTTATATGTGAATCAATATTTATTCCAAGTAACGTAAAGGCATCATCGCATTCTATTTTAGTAACTATTTTTATATGCATTAATTTGGTTTTTTGATAATATTTTAACTGATGTCCTTTTGTTCCAGTGTTCATCGCTGAAGGTGGCCCCGAGTGTTTCCAAGAGAAGGCGAACTCAATCCGGGAGTGTGGCATGAAGATGAAGGACAGCGTGGGCTCGGTCGAGGCTGCCAAGAAACTCAGTTCTCAGGTAAGAAAATCATTCATATAACTTCACTATCACGTAGAGGACCCGTGAATACTTAGCGGTCGACAGAGTTAACAGCATACACAAAAAATGATGTTGACTACCGCGCCACCTATCAAAAGTATCATAATACATTACATATTACACATCTTTCTTTGTAATTTTAACGGTAATGACGGCTCCTCGCCACGCTACGCGCAATGTCCATCATATCTCTTTTCTTCAGTTGGCAACCCTTCCCCCTTATCACTGCTCACAGCTCATGACAACATTAAAGCATATTACTACTGCTCCTCTACAGCCTAACCACATTAAAGTATCTCACCACTGCTTCTATACTAGTATAACCTCACCACATTAAAGCATCTCACCACTGCTCCTTTATAGACTTACCACAATAGAGCATCTCATCAATGCTTCTTTACAGCCTCACCACATTAAATTATCTTACCTCTGCTTTTTTACAGCCCAACCACATTTAAGTATCCCACCACTGCTCCTTTATATGTAGACTTACCACATTAAACCATCTCGTCACTACTTCTTTACAGACTCACCACATTAAATTATCTTACCTCTGCTTTTTTACAGCCCGACCACATTAAAGTATCCCACCACTGCTCCTTTATATGTAGACTTACCACATTAAAGCATTTCGTCACTACTTTTTTACAGCCTCACCACATTAAATCATCTCGTCACTGTTCTTTTACATTCTGACCACATTAAAGTAGCTCACCACTGCTTCGTTAATATAAATATTTGTAATGTTAAACAGGAGCAATGCGCGAAGTTCGATGAGCTGACCACTTGTGTGGTGACCGCCCTCGAGGGCTGTTCAACGCCAACCCCCGCCAATATGGCGGAGTCCCTCTTCAGATACGTCCGCAACGGAACTCCATGCAAGAAGGTAATTCTATACGTTAAGTGTCAATTTACATAACCGCTATTTCTATCGGTTATCACCGATAGAAGTAGCGGTATAATATAATAGAAATATCGGTTAAATATTACTTTAACTTATACGACTAAGTTTATGAGGATCTAATATCTGACGAGTAGTGCACCTACCTATTTATATTAAAAATAATTTTATTGATAATCTTGTAATACTCATTATAGTTGGACGGCAATAAAATGTATAAAAGATAGAGCCAAAAATTATTTCTGTTTTGGTCATTCACGTAAACTTTAAAAGATCGTTTTGTTTATTTTACGTCTATGTACAATGTAAAGTAAATTACATTGAATTTTATTAGTACCTAAAACTCGAAACACCACGATAAAACGCTTAATAATATAAAATATGTTTGTTAATAACCAATTGTAATGAACTGTACTGTTTCTTTTTCAGAACTGATATCTTCTGGGTGAAAAAGAAAGTGAAGATCTGACTCAAGTGCCATTAAAATAATATGTATAGATACAATAAATATCTTATTAAATCTAAAGTGTTTAATTGTGTTTATAAAACCTGTTGAGTTTAATTTAGAAGGTGGCAGAACTGTAAAGATGTCACAGGCTCGTATTAGTAAAATGCGGGTTGTTTGATCCATAGATATAAGATCTTCCTATGTCTAGGGTTTGATCAATAGCTTTATGAATAATCTTATAATTATGATATCTAAGCTTAACTTATTAAGAAGGCTTAATGAAGACTCCTTATTGAGGGTTGTTGGGGGCGTGGACTGCATGCTTTTTGCTATAAAAAAAATTAAACAGTATTTTCATACTGTTTAATTTTTTTTATAATTATTTTCAGTCAATTATTTTCATATTTTCTTGTTAATAAAATTATATTGACAATGTCAGTTGTCATTAATCCAGTGGAGTCAACTGTTCTAAAATAAATTTTAATGCTAACTATCCATCCATTAGTAGAACAGTGGCATTGTAGTGAAAGAAAAGTTTATAGGCTGTCTTGTCACTTGTTATCAAACGCTCTATTTTTATATAAAAGTCCAACCAAATTCAGAGGTTTCCAGATAGAACATCTAATTACGACATAATTCAGGCCGTTAGTGAAGACTGAATAGATTTTAAATATAAATATGGATCTAAAATTGAATGTCTGTCTGACAATTTTTGATTCATCTTTTGTATTATGGAACAGGTAGAGAATAAAAAATAAAACGAATCTTTTAAAAGTAAAAAAAAACGATATAATGAAATCATTTATAGACAAGTATCAAAGCAACATTCCGCGTACATAGGCATTGTGCCTAAATGAAGGTGATAAAACCCTCCGTGATTCGACTACGGAGGCGACACTGCTAATGTCATTTAATTCAAGAAGGGTTCATAAAAACAATTATGATATTGTAAGTAACATGGGATAGTAATTACTTATTAATTATGTTAGTATCACGGAATCTTGACGAAAAAATAATCTGGAGTAGAAAGGGATTTGCAGTTGACGGTTGATTACAGATGTTAAGGGCAGCAGTCAGTCCATCAACTGACTAAGTACTTGTTTGCCTCTTTTGACGCCCCGGGTATAGGTCAGCGAAGAGCAAAAGTAACCGTGTATTCTATTCGATTCGATTAGCTTTTATTTTTGTTACAAAAATTAGTGACAAATTAGTATTGTCAATAAAAATATCAACCCACTCCCCCCTTCGCTCCAGGCACGCTACTGCTGTATGATCTAATAAGTCAATGGGTTTAGATGAGCAGTGCGGCCAAGACAGCGAGCGCTAGTTCGGACGCGGCGATGCCATACAGCTTCTTGCCCGCGGACAGCTCGTTACCCTGAAACACATAAATTCTGAGTTACCTCGGAGCTACATTGCCAGTTCCCTTAAACTTTACATAACTTAAACATAATACTGAGTGTAATGTTGTTAAGTAGTTAAAGATGGTCGATTTTCTCGTAGGTCAACTTTCAAAGCACCACTACACTTCCTATTAACAGGAGAGCAGCTTTGCTTTATTATGGTTTGAAAAACATGTAAAAGCCAAGTTACGAAGAATCGCCCATGTACGATGCATGTCTCAGATTTCCACGGCACATCAAAAAGAGCCACTATGCGAGATAGTATCGAATGTATCATAGTGTTTCTTTCAGCTTTGATAAGTGATGTTATTAAACATAAGTTATATCTATAACCTGTAGATGCTGCTTACCAAGGTATCTTCGCATGGTGACTTGAGCGCAGCATATAATATGCCGTCAATGAGGTTGGCGGCAGTGGGCAACGGGCACGTGTCTAGGACGCGCTTTATGCACATCTTAACTTTGTTTGAGGGGATGCATAAGGCCTGCAAACATTCCAATTGCATTTCATTAGCGACGTGACACGGAAGTGATTAGTAAATTATAAGGCACCACGAACCTTATGCACAGTTTTGGTCTTATAATTTACATAATAACATTTTCCAGCTAGCTGCACAGGAATATAAACACAACAAGTGTTCACAATAAAGTAAACACCATAAAGTTGCAACATAAAGTATACAATCGTTTGCTTCAAAAATATGTGTTTGCCAAATCTTACTAATATTATAAAGCTGAAAGTTTGTGACGATGGATGGATGT
>DWPV01004223.1:0-13917 GCA_018251915.1 Urbanus proteus proteus
CAGGGACGGACTTAGATAAAAACAACAAATGTGTAGGAGCTTTAAAAACGACGGAAATATTCGCCCGGTATCGCATTAAGGTAGATCACTATTTTAATTGACGGAATTAATTAATTTTAGATGTTAAAGTTAACTATACCTATTAGAAGTGCAGAAGAAATATAAATATTCTAGTAGGTGTTAGTATGTCTTAAGTATGTCATAAATGTTCCTTATGTTGCTTGCTACATGTTTGTTATGGTGATATCTAATAAAGTATAATGTGAATTGTGTGGTATTATTTAAAATCCATTAAATGAAGCAGATTCCCTACCCGTTTCCTCATACTCCCAAAATTGGTTTCTAGACCGAGATCCCTGGTACATTTTTTACCATTGATTATAATTACTATCAAGCTAATTCATTCACTCATTTTGCTAAGACGCCCAACTTTTTTTTATAAAAAAATCTCTTTACCCCTGTTAGCTACCGCAATCGAGATTATTTTTATAAAAACAAGTGGGGGTCTATACAAAATGATGTTATAGGTATATGAAAAAATTAACTTGATAATAATCGATGGTAAAAAGGTATTAGGGATCCCGGCCTATTAGTTCATTAAATTAGCTACGTATTATTTTATGCTTAGGTAAGTCAGAAAAGAAATAAACCATACCTATACCTACCTATCTACTCAGTGTCGAAAAAAGGGGTGAGAACGAGACAGGACAAGGACAAGGGACAGCATCCAGAGACAGGGATGCTTACCAGTCATGGGATGGCAAAGTTACCTACCTACACTTTTACGGGGAACATACATACATGACTCTCAAACTGTTTTCTATTATTTACTGTAGCCCAGAATTGTAGACGTGCTTGAGTTCTGTATCTACCTCAGATCTCGTCTCATCTATACCTGACCAAATGACAGTATGATCTATATACAAATGCACAGGCATAATATGCCTCTTATTGGGGATTTTTGATAATTGTCACCGCGCCTGGCATGCGTGTCGATGATCGTAACTGCTGCCCATTGCCCATCTTAGCTTGTCTTTTAGTCTTCTCCTATGACATCTATGGGAAGAGTACATATGAGAGAAGGACTTTTACACGCCCCCCTTATTATGACAAATATTTTTCGGGTTACCTGATTCTTGTTTCTAACCTGTATTTGATCATGTAAAAAATATGAAGCCGCACATTTTTTTGTACTTTCACGTATGTATTATATTATGTCGATTAAATACAAAAAAACACATTTTACTTGACTTTTTACTAAGCCTTCGTGGCCCCTTTATAGGAGCTTTACGACCCCCAGGGGATCGTAGCTCGAAATCGGGCCAGGGGATCGAAGCTTTGAAAAACACTGCACTAGTCAATCACGCTAATGAAGGCTACTTAATAAAATTAGACAATCAGTGAATGCCTATTCATTTAAAGTTTATCGTGATTCTTGGCAACTAACATTGTTATTATTTCGCGGAAGCTAACAATTTAGGGTAGCTACATGATTGCCAATCATTACTGCTCGCTGCTGATTCAGTAATTGCTAATAAATTATCTACAGGAATATACTGCGAGCTACGCGTAAATGTTTACATTGTTGCTAAATGCGCTTACATTGAAAAGAAATGTAACACGCACAATGTAGGTAGTAGGTACTTAGGTAGTTATTTTATTTGGTATTGCAGTAGGTAGGTAAGTATACCTTTTTTGTATACCTACGAGAACCTTCAAAAGGTACCCGACGCCTTGAGAGTGACGCCGGGTTATATGGCATTATTATCGTATTAAATCCGTCCCGGTGGCAGTCGTCAGCGCTTTCAAGACTCCAGGTTCTTCAACGGCTTCACTGGAGTTCTCCGAGCGCGATGCGCGAGCGAGCGCTGCTATCATATCACATATGCGACCATATCACATATTGCTGTCATTAGGGCCGCTGGAAGGACGGTTAGAGCTCCAACTCTAGACACCCGAAATACCCCAGAAACCCCTTTTAGCCATCTCTTACGGCAAGCAGGGGATAAAAATTATAACCCTATTCTAGTCTATACTACAGTAAGTACCGACCGACTTCAAGTGATCACTACTAATGTGAAACGGCAGAAATAGACGTGGCGATGATGCTACCCGAGTTGAACCTAATGGCCATAAGTTATTAATTTATGACTATGATGTCGGTTTAGGTGTATTTTGGTAGGTCTACTTTGGGTAAGTCTTTAGGTAAATCTATAGCAAAAATAATGCAATGCGCTAAGACTTCCATTAACACCTACGATTAATACGAAACATTAGAGGGCAATAACTAAATAATTTGTGTCCAGATTTGACCCATGCATGCACTATAGATAGTTACGACATCATTATAAAATAATTGGAAGTGTTCCGTCACCCCAATAAATCATATTGGCATTTCGCAGGTGGATTGTAGGGGTGAGGGTTAATTGCTTAGTGGGGTACACGGGACCTTTAGACCCTAATGATTTGATATGCCTCGTATTATCATTTTTTTCGATTTTTTATAAAAGTTGATAAAAGTTTCAAGGATTGAAAAATAATAAGTACCTACCTATTTTATCTCGTTTTTGTATCATGACTCTAGATACCTAGATACTAAAAAGATCTAGGCCACTATACCTACAACCACGCATTTTCTAAAACCGAAGTTTTAAATTACGTTAAATTAAGTATGATAGTTTTTCCATAAATGCGTCTTATTTAAACATCAGGGTAGATATAGGATTCTACTTAGTTATAAAGTAATTAGTGCAGCTAACGTATATCTAAATGAAGACACAACTATTAAAGCAAGCCTCCTCGGTATCTTTTTGATCAATATTGTATGAAGGGTTAATGGGATTGGAATAACTAAGAGCTAATTGCTTCCGCTGATAAGGGTCTGCTGGGACGTCCAGTTAAACAAACAAACAATTACCTACCGCGTCTACCCTTCCCGTTGATAAGCCGTAATTTGTTTTATAAATTGAAGTAGCAAGCATGTAGTCAACCATATGTTGAGTGGTCAATGCCGTTCATGGTTTACATCCATCAAAAATGAAATCTGCCCATCTCATACGTGGATTGGATTTCTATCTGATAGGTACTTAGGTAGATAGGTACCTTCCCCTATGTTGCTACCTCTGCGGATTTAAAGTGAAATATCTCATAAGTAGGTATTTAGGTATGTAAATATGCGATTGGCGGCATCGAGAGGCGGCAGTGATTTAGTTTCTCAGAAACTAAGAAATTCCTGCTGTTACCGAACAGCACTCTCTTTTTCTCTTTCCGTGAAGGTCGCATGCCCAATGGCGGATTTACCACTAGGCTGAGTAAGCTGGAGCTTAGGACAGCAGATTCAAGGAGCGGCAAATTTATCTTGAACAATAAATTTTTTGCTAAATTTCCTGGCCTATATTTTTTATCCCGACTACCTATTTTCGCTAACTTTAGTGGCAAGAGTTCCAAGATAGCCTGTACGGCCCAGAACTAAAGAATACTTTAATACTTTGAAATATCAATGCAGAGGTATGTTTTGACGAATCAATAGCCACATTTCGCAAAATTAGTTGGAATGTTACCGTCGTCAATTTCTTTAATGTCCTAATCTTATTCAGAAGGCTACATAAACCCTAAAAACCCACAAGTTGGTAGCAACCATCAATTACTGCCGATAGCATCGCAACCCCGCCCCCGCGCCCTTTGTTTACTTAATTACCCCGTTCCGTGAAGCGGCCAACGTGGGGAATATTTCTAGATAAAGGTTTCATATTTTGAATTTTGAAATTTTGCTCATAGTTTTGTAATTTATACAATTTTTTGCAACAGGAGGTTTACTAGGGCTTAGGAGGGTTACTTTGACACATAAAATAGGTAGGTACGTCGACAGTTGAATATTAGGACAGTTTGCCATATTCCTACTTTCAGGGCCTGCTTTTGAATCTTAGATGCCCTCATTTAATAGAAATACGCCATGTTGTGGTTTTTTAGAACCAATTGGTTTCTTCCTACGGATTTCGTAGAAGACGACTAAGGGACAAAAGACAGGTTGCAACCTCTTCCTGTGTATCATCATCAGGTGTTGTACAGTAGGTACTGTAGGCAAAAACATGCAAGCCAGGAGAGCATAGGCATAGACATAAAACACCCATTATAGGTCAACTCTGAACTATGTCCAAAAATTGACCTTAAAAGACTGATGGATATGGGCGGTAATAGCCATGAATTCTATCCTCTTTCTCTTTTCTGTGGTAATGGCCACTTAACTGCGTTCTGATTGGAAGACTTGGGAGGGTGTAGTAAGGGAGACATAGGTATTCGAGGCGTTCCAAATTAGTCCTCAGGGGTTGCAAAACATCTGTGGCGAACCTTCGGTAAAAACCTTGTCTTATCTGAGATTGATCTCAACTACCCATAGGCGGCAATGGCCACTTACCATCCGCTGAATTGCCAGCTCATTTACTTTCCATATTAGGTATAATAAAGTGGATTAATTAGTCGTCATAAACCCATTATTGTCCCACTGCTGGGCGCGAGTCTCCTCTTTGAGAGAGGATTTTAGGCCTTAGACCACCGCACTGGCCGATACGAATTGGTAGAATTCACACAACTTTGTGTTTTTTTTTTTAAACTCAGATTTATTAGTACCTACATAAATCATACCTATTAATATTATTATAAATTGTGCAAGCCAACCTATCCGTTATTATCGTTGGGCTAATACTGCGATAGTATCTATTACGCCCCGCCCTTTCACTTTGTTTACATACCAACCCTAGGTTTCCAGAGGTTGTTAACCTTTTAGATATAGTTATCAAAATTGTGGAAAATGTGTACCTTACAGGTAAGTCCCTGTTACGTATGTACTCGTGTCCTATTTTCTTAGAATAGTATTGTAATTAATATTATGAGGCGTTTTATTTTAGTTTCACTTTGGTATTTATAACTATTGATATACCTAATGACAAAACGGCCTTACGCCTTATCCTTATAGTATAAATATAAAAAGGGATAGGTATGCGTAGTTATGTTTTTTTTAACTTATTGTGATTGTACCTAGGTACTTGTTGAAAACATGTACCTAAGTAAGAGGTGTTGGTAAGTACATGCTTGATAGAGACGTATCAAAGTACGTCTCTATCTCTAATTAAATAAAAAACTTCAGTAAGCAAAAACTACGTGGCTATACAAAATTGCTCATTAATTAAAAATGTATTTTTTATTCAAAAATTAAAATAAGTAGGTTTAAAAGTTTGCTTCTTTTCTTTTTATTTCACATTAACTTGCCTTAAACATTACATATAAATCTCTTTACATTTGTGCAGAGAGCCCAAAAAGGTAAGCCCCAAGGCTCCGAACAGAAAATTCGTGCAAAGCCGCGCTCTGCAAATCCGGCCAGCATTTCCTCGCAGGCAAAGCATAAAGCGAACAAAAAATAAAAGCCGACTTTTACTTTACGACCGTATTTGCCGGTACCTATACGTTTGTCCCTGTCTGTCCCGTTCGGAATAGTATCGTCTGTCCCACTCCTCCGGCCGTCGACCCTGCCGACTTCGAGCCACTTGCAGTAATGTACACACAGACACGCCGATATGTAATGATTGACGTTTCCTATCAACAGGCTACGAGTCAATTGATGTCATTGATGATCGTCAGTAATTTGTGTCAACGTTGGCATGTTGTGGTTACAACGGAACATGTGCTACTTCATCAACTGAAGAGTTGCTGCCTAAATTGATGTATGATCAAGTACTACAGCAAGTACACTTGCAAAAATTAACTGTTTTTTGCAGCTATTTTTGCTACATCATTTGCTGATAAACTTTTGAGTAACGAAACGTTAAAATAACGTTTAAAATCATAGATGAATGGTTACCTATCTTAGATTTAGTTTCCAGTTGCTAATAGTAGTTGTCGCACGTTGACGTCTACAAACAACTCCGAATAGTATCTGAGTCCTACCCCGGTTACCTGCACATTATAACCCTTGAGAACTAAGGTAAAATGCCCGTTTTTCAAGCGGTAGAGAATGCGGTTTCCGCCTCTCAAAAACAAAAAATTGGACAACAACAATGCGAACGAACGCCAATTAGTTGCCGTAATTGATACAGATCAAGTGCAAGTGATAGAATCCTCTTCTTAATAGACAGGTAGACTAATCTGGACTTGCACATTGAATGCTCATGCTCATCACCTACCTACCTATATCAAGAGAAATACTTTAATAATGTCCGGCATTCTATCAAATTGACCTTATAAGAGAGTGATATAGTACACATTAGTATCTCTACTATTTAGGGAAAGATCTTCCTGGATGGAAGCTGGGTAGCGTATATTTCAGCACCTACTATAAATTAGGTAGCACAGATTAAGATACAACATGTAATGACAGTTCAGCTCATATCGTACGCACCTATATTCTGAGTGAATCTCTCTTGAATAGGTATAACACTCTTAAGTCTTAATTCAATCGATGACTTCGCACTTTTTTCCCTTGAAACTGACAAAGATTAATCTTCTTATTATGAAGATCGGCTTCTAATTGCTATAAAAATCTGATCATTCGGACAGTAAATCTGACATTTAACTATCCAGTGAAACAACTGAACCTATAATCATGTTAATTAAAGAGATACAGAAAGGGTTAAAGCTGACAAATTTCAGAATCCATTCTTCGTGAAAGTCCGTTGACGGACATCCGTAAGTGTTCCGAATTTTCAAAGTAGGATACCCACTAATCTTCGGATAATGTTACGACTTTGTACTTTTGTATTCGTTTGAAGTGATTGTACATTAAGGCCGGTAAGGATGAGACACTTACCGACATGAGTCATTCCAGCTTAATCCGCAGGAACAGCAAGTATGTAAGCAACGGACCCAGATAGTACCGTAATATTATCTGGAGTAATTTTATTATGTCCCTATAATACCTAATTTTATATATTTGGGGTAAATGCCGCTTAGCATTAGCTGGACTGCATATTGTGCAATATTGTGTCGCACTAAAACCCTCGGTGGCTGTCTTCGGCGCTGCGGAGAGCACTCCGCGGTCTCAGCAAGGAGCCCTGTAGTGTCTTGATTAGCACCATTTTCTCTCTCCCCGTGGATCTCGTAGCTACGGGATTAAATCCAAGAAATGCACAGCAGCGTCTTCCTGTATAACTTCAACAACTACTGGGGTTATCGAGATCCCATGCCAGGCACGTTGACTGTTGGCAAAAACCCCCAATAACCTCCCCTAATTGGGTTTTTTGCTAATACCACCCCCTGCCACCACTGTCCAACAATGAACCGAAAGGACTAATGTATGGATAGATCGACTACATTTTTCTTTCCAGCTAATCGAAAGAATACAACAATCTATAGAAGTTAATAGTCAATTCAATTCCTGAATGTCATCGGTGGAAATTGATTGTAACTATATCCAAGGGTTTTGGGAGGCTGCCGCAGTTATTAGGTAAAATATGGTTAGACAATATGTTTTTTTAACATCTCATTGATTTGTACAACGTGAATCGCAAACTGATCTGGTCACTGTGACTAGAATCTTATGTGTGTATGTAACTTTGCTTGTGATCTTGTTTTTTCATGAGACATACAAGAATTAAAGCAAAATTCTGATATTCTGCCGCAGTGCTGCAGTAAAGGTGGTAGAGCCCTTCCTGGTCTGACACCGGCGGCACCACCGCCACACCTATTTCTACTTTATCACCGCAGTGTGGCGCTGCTGAGTTCTAATTTGAAGGGTGTGATTAGGAAGACATACTTATCCCAGGCGTTCCAACTTAGTCCTCCAGAGTAGCAACGCATCTGTGGCCGACCTCAGGTACCTAGAACTGTGATCTTATTTGGAGTTGATTACAGATGTCCATGAGCGGCAAAGGCTACTTACTATCAGGTGGACTACATGCTCGTTTGTTACTTCCATCATATAAAATTTCCTTTGAATTGTTGCCCATATGCTCAAATCGTTTTGATCAAAAGAGAGAATCCAACATTGAAAAGTTCATAATTGTGATTACTTTTAGTGGTTACGCTCTAGTGGTTCGTAATTATGAAAATAGGAGAGAAATAGACTCACACACATAAGTTCACCTTTGAAATATTGACTAAAGAAAAACCTTTGAAATTCTGTCACATCTTTCTCTGTTTAAAACTTACGTTACGATCTTGGCCTTTGATTTTTGTGCCTTTATAAGAACAACACAATAGTTTTACGACACGGCTCAAAATAATTACAGTTCCTGATATTGTTATCACTTCCTTTCATGTCGCCTCGCCTCATGTTACGCAATTACCTTTTTTAACATGCATTTCACTGTGACAGACAAAATACATGATTTTGAACCTTACCAACTGTACTTAAAGTTTCCGTGACGTGACTTAGTGAAATGGAACAGCTGTATTATTTTTATCCATTCCGATGCTCTTAAGCTATAACTTTTTTTAAGTGTTTGGGTCTTTAAAAGTCTATAGTTAGTCGATTTTCAACTTTGTTACCTTCATTTTAAAGGTCTACTGACGAGTCATAGTAAGATGAAAGAGCTGTATTATTTTCATTCATTCCAACGCTACGTATTTTAATCGGTTGCCCTCCATTCATTTTGTTCGGGACCCGTCAACCGAAACGTGCTTGTAAAACGTTCCGGTTTGCTGCGTCCCTTTCTATTTCCCACAGGTTTCTATTTCTGTCCCTGTCTAAACACCGCATGGCATCCTTAAAGGAGATTAGGGGACTTGGCACGTTCCTGGGAAACGGCAGATGTGTACAAATTTAGCCAATGTTTGCTTATACCTACGCAACTTTGATAAAGTCGACAATTGGGGCTTATACCGGATTAATGAATTGTGAGTGTCGCTTCGCTAACTTTTTTGAGATTGCGTCTGATTTATTCGAAAACTTTGTTATGACGTTCTTTATTACGTTTCCGTCCACAAACTTCAATTATGGTTGTAACTTTGTCTGTCTGGTGAAAATAAAATAACTAAGTAAATATATGCTACCAAAGGCAGCCAGTATTTAATTCAATGAAATTCCACCAAAAATGGTTAGGTACTTAGCTAGTCCTTTTCACTTAATTTCTTGGTATTTCGTCTAATAGGAATGAAATTTAGTTTTCAATACATAGAATAATTACTTTTACCTAGTAAGTAAACCTTTTGGTTTAATTACATTCCTACTTATCACCTACCCAAGTCAGATTTTGCAGTTATAAGGTTTTCTAACTTTTACTTTAACTAAAATGTGTCTTTATTGTCAACTTTGTTAACTTAACTTTAAAGATAGGTACCTACTTTGATTAACTGCAAGCAGAATTCGTTTTTCATTAGAAGTTATACTTATTGTTCAGTATTATAGATGGTATCCATGGGCGATAGAGACTTCTAACAGGTGGACTGTGTCTACTCCATATTGCTCCTTCTGTACGAACTATGTCATCATTTTGAGTAATTGTCACAACCAACCCAACGAAGTTTCATAATTTGTTCATCAATTCACAATACTTGTATTATATCAATTATATCCTCAGATATACATTATGCATGAGATACTTATTCATTACAATGCGTATCCATTGCCGGTTAATATAATTTATTATTCATTGAACTTAAACTGTCATCTGATTTATTACGTCCATAAAGTGACCAACCGATGAAAAGGGTAACAAAATATTGGAAACAAGGTAAATAAGTGGAAACCATAATAAATTACCGCCCATCAGAACTACGTAGTACGCCCACCCACCACGAACCCCCCTCCCCGTGCAATTTCACGGGTTCCAAGAAGTCCATTAGTCCAGTGCAGTGACTAATATGAAACACCTATTGTAAGAAATATAGAGTGCTTGATGTTTATGGATGCCTATTACGTTTAAATAAGTATTGCTCTACAAAACATATTTTTAAGTCAGGATTTATAAGTCTCGTATTTTATAAATTAAGGGTATTTTTTAAAATGTAATTTGTAAATTAAAAAAACATTACCTAAATTTGTTTCTTGGAGTATTTAATGAATTATTGTTACATCTATAGATAGGTATACTGTGTCGTTGATAAATAAACACGACTTATTTTTATGGAGTAGATCACATTAATATAAAAAAGGATGATAAACAAAGCATTAGCTATTTTGAAATCTAATAAATTGATTTGATATGGTTCCTAAAATACTGACAGGACAATTCATTGGAAAATCAAAATGAATCCTCCTGCTGGTGGGTAAGTAGGATACCCTATCTACCTAAATACTACATTAATATGTCTGTACATATTTTCAAGTTAAACAGTTTAATTATTGATAGCTTTTGTGTCTCAAATAAAACAATGCGTCGTTGACTGATTAAAAATCAACACGCAACGTGAAGATAACAGATAAAAAACAACAATTTCTCGGCAGAACCAATCGATAGATTCCCGCCGTTCAAGCGACACTGCGACACTCGTTCGTTCAACGACGTTTCTCGGTGGGATTGGTACGAGCTCTTCCCACGTTATGAGCGCCTGGTACTTGTCACCAGCTTCGATTGAGCATTTGTCACCAATTAATTAGTTTTTCTACTGTTTGAGTTTTTTATCTGTGCTCAACGTGATAAATAAGCAACAGAGTAAAAAACAAGCTTGTATTTCCCGCCTTAACGATATTGCGTGATAATTAAAACGAATAGATTATTTTACACCTACGCAATTTTGCGCGGATGGATGTAAATCAACTTAAGAGAGATGCCTCGTTTATTGACTTCGCGCCGGTAATTGATGCGCCTACAGTGGATGACAAAATCCTTTTCCTTAACAATGCTGTTCTTTCCCTGTACGATGCTCATGCTCCGATGCGTAGGGTCAAATTGAGGCGTCCTCCTGCCCCTTGGATGAACAACGACGTACGAGTGGCTATGGCGCGACGTGATCGTGCGTTTCGTAAATTTAAAAAGAATCGCACCGATACCAATTGGACTACCTTTAAGGCTGTGCGTAATCGATGCAATCAGATGGTACGAATAGCTAAACGCCGATATATCCATTCTAACATTTCTCTTTTGTCCGCCGCTGATATGTGGAAATTCCTTCGGTCACTTGGTGTGGGCAAGCCTTGTTCATCGGATTGTTGTTCCTTTCTCTCCTTAAATGACTTAAATCGTCATTTTATTTCCTCTTCTGCCCTGGACGATACAATCCGATCTCACACTATTGCTTCCATTGCCTCTTTGCAACCTCCTAATGTCCCTACCTTTAAGTTCTCTCCCGTTAATCAGGAAGAAGTCAAAAAGGTTCTTCTTAGCATTCAATCCAAAGCGGTAGGATATGATGAAGTAAGTAGGGTCATGATTTGTAACATCATGGATAGCTTTCTTCCATCCATTACCCATATTATTAACTTTTCCCTTGCGTCCGGTCAGTACCCTAATATCTGGAAGAAAGCTTTTGTATGTCCTCTTCCCAAAGTATCCCATCCTTCGCTCCCTAATCATTATCGCCCCATATCTATTCTTCCGTTCCTCTCTAAAATTCTGGAAGCCTGTGCACACAAGCAAGTCTCTACTCATATATCAAACTATAACCTGCTGAGTACCTATCAGTCTGGGTTCCGTTCCGGTCACAGCACCACCACTGCACTAGTCAAGGTATGCGACGATGTAAGACAAGGGATGGATAATAGAAAGCTCACAGTGGTGGCGCTAGTTGACTTTTCTAACGCTTTTAGCACAGTCGACCACGATATTCTTCTCGCCCTCCTTACCCACTTACAGTTCTCCTCCTCTGCTTTGGATTGGTTCTCTTCTTATCTTCGCGGACGCCAGCAGTCCATTCGTATGGGGAGTTCTTCCTCGGATTGGGCTCGTTTAGAAGCTGGTGTGCCGCAAGGCGGTATTCTCTCTCCACTATTATTTTCCTTATTCATTGACTCTGTTACTCGTGTTCTCAACTGTTCGTATCATCTGTATGCCGATGACTTGCAAATTTATGCTCAAGCTAATGTGGACGATCTCAGTAGCGCTATTAATACTATTAATAATAATCTGTGTGCCATCCATAATTGGTCTTTACGGTTTGGCATAGCTGTGAACCCTAGCAAATGTCAAGCTGTTGTTATGGGCAGTCCAAGACTACTGGCTAGGGTGAATTACGACTCCCTGCCAGCAGTTGTTTATAACGGCAGCCCAATTGAGATATCTAAATCTGTCAAAAATCTTGGTCTTCACATTGACGACTGCTTGAGTTGGGTTACGCAGGTTATGGAAATATGTCGCAAGGTCAACGCCACTCTGCGATCGTTTTATCGTTTAAAACACTTCCTCCCCATAAAGACTAAGCTTATGCTTGTTAACGCCCTTATCTTACCCGTAATTGATTATGCCGATGTGTGTTATCCGGACCTGACCGAAGCACTTCTGAATAAACTAGAACGCCTTCTCAACAATTCTATCCGGTTCATATTTGGGCTTCGAAAATATGACCACATTTCTAAGTTTCGCAGCCAACTTAATTGGCTTACTATTCGCCAGAGGCGTAATTCTAGGATTCTATTTATGCTTTACTCCATCTTGAATGATATAAATTCTCCTTCATATTTAAAGGACAACTTCCAGTATAGATTCTTAACGCACGACAAAACGCTTCGGTCGTCTACTAACTTAAGAGCAAACATTCCTCCGCATTCTAGCGGTTTCTTTCACTTCTCTTTCTCTGTTCAGGCTGTACTGCTCTGGAACGCCCTACCAGCCCATATTAGGAAAGCTCCCAGCAAAGCCGTTTTCAAAAAGCTTGTCCGAGAGCACTATCTATGCCCCTCTACTGTCTAATCATCTATGTATAGTTTCACTTATATTATTAAGTATGTATAGTTTCACTTATACTATTAATTATCACTATTAATTACATATATTATATGTATATATGTTTATTTTTATTTATATATAAATATTTGTATGTATATTTAGTATATGTATGTATCTATTTCTATTTATTATATTATTATATATTATGACATATTACTTTTATTCTCTTCAGTTTTTACTTACTAGTATCACCTGCCACAAATTTTCCATTCACCAAGGGTTGACTGGTGGAAAATGCCATCAGGCATTAAGTTATCCCTTTTGTCTCTTTTGTAGAGGTGCAATAAATAAATAAATAAATAAATAAATAAATAAAATCCTAACAAAAACTTGATTACTTTTTTACTTGGTATACATATTCTATGTGTTGTAAACCTCAAAATGGCGACGATTAAAACTTGTAATAACATGGATTCACTTTAAATAGACACTAAAACACAACCATTGTAAAGTGTTGAATAATTAAACATAAAACATACATAAATAGACCCAAAGTTATCGATTAATTTGACAAATTAGCTAGATACCTACAAATAATTGGTTCGCTGTTTCGTTTAATAAATAAAAACCTCGCTTCTAGTTACTCGCGCGAGGACTAAACACCTAATTATGCAGCGGCGAAACGGACGATATTTCAAGTTGGGAGCGTTGTTCGTTACAACGTCACTTTTAATTTTAGAACGTGTCGGACTGAGTTTATTTTTGCTGGTGCTAATAAAGGATACTGGTAGGACAGTCCTTTATATCGTTGAAGCTGGTTGCGACAGCGTATTTTTTAAATAATGAAATTCCAAACGAGCGAGCAACCTGATAATAACCTGTAACCAATTACATAAGTTCATATCTCTTTTTATAGAATAACTAGCTGATCCCCGCGATTTCAGCTGCGTTTAAGAAGTAAATAAGAATACATATTTAAACAAAATGTGATCCCGCTCTCCTGCGACGCCTCGCACATGCGCGTGGAGCTAATATTTTTTTCAAAAATTAAAGTAGCCTATATTACGCCTTAGACCTCCAGCTATCTTCCAGTGAAAGCCCCGTCAAAATAGGTCTAGCAGTTTAGAAGATTATCTCAGCCAAACATACACAAAAAAAATTAAGT
>DWPV01004224.1:0-13917 GCA_018251915.1 Urbanus proteus proteus
TATGTACTTAAATAACATTTATTCGTATGAACTAAAATTATTTCATACTTTTTAGTGACATAGAAGTCGGTTTATTTCTTTTGTTAAAAATATTTTTATTCATTATGATAGTACACAGTATTCATTAAGATTCATAAATTTCTACACAGAAAAGTTACATGAAAACCTAATCTACAACAAAATAATAGTTGCCATTCGATATTAAGTTAAGGTAGTTTCAGATTTCAAGTTTTGATTATAAATTACCAACTCGGCTATCAACATCGCTGTTCACAACATTTGTACCTACGTTTTGAATTT
Organism: Urbanus proteus proteus; assembly: GCA_018251915.1. Taxonomy (NCBI): domain Eukaryota; kingdom Metazoa; phylum Arthropoda; class Insecta; order Lepidoptera; family Hesperiidae; genus Urbanus; species Urbanus proteus. The sequence goes on from DWPV01004224.1 coordinate 301, forward strand.
CAATTTAAATTATCTCTGTAGCAAGTTTCAAAACGGAATTGAGAGCATAACAAATACAAAGTACGATTCAATTTTGAATTGAATAGTTTTCGCCTTTCATGAATAACTTCAATTTTGAAGAGAACCACGAATTGATGTTCACGATAGATATCGATTGTTTCCGATTGCAATATTGATTTTATTATAATACTAGCTTTTGTCGACGGCTTCGCACGTGTTAAGTTACATATAAACCTTCCTCTTGAGTTATTCTATCGATTAAAAAACCCGCATCAAAATCCGTTGTGTAGTTTTAAAGATCTATGCTAAGCATATATATTCCTATTTATGCTTAGATCTTTAGCTTCTGTCCCTACAGCAGCTGAAAGCGATTTTGTTTTATATAATAGCATATAATATAATGTAGGAGTAGCACACGAGCACGTCGTCCATCTGATGGTAAGTGCCATCAGTGCCCATAAACATCTGCATTCAAGCCCAGATTAGAATCATGCCTGAGTTTGATTTTAGGTACAGCGCTGTCTGCTACATCATAAGTCTAAGTTGGAACGTCTCTAATAATGTATCTCTTACCACAACCTTCAAACTTGAAGAAAGCTATTTCAAGCGGCGCTTAGAATTGCCGTTATTAGACATACTTAGCCGAGGCGTTCCAACTTGGTCCTCAGGGGTAGCAGCGCATCTGTGGCCGACCTTAGGAAAGACTGTGATCTTGTCTCGGGTTGATTGCAGATGTCCATGGACGGCAATGGCCACTTACCATCGGTTGGGCTGGATGCTCGTTTGCGACTTGGATCATATAAAAAAATAAAAGTTTTACTACCTTTGAGACCCGATAAACATATAATCTTAATACTTACATCGTTAAGCAATAAGCTGCAATTCGCAATTCATTATCGAATGCCTTTGATTTTGAAATCACCAACGATCAAATTTTCACGACTATTATCAACTGTCATCAACTGCATTGTTGAAGATCCGATAAATGGAGCGTACCAAATATTCGCATTGCTCTGTTAGCTGAGAATAGTTTTCGTAATTCACTATCGAATATCTTCGATACTGAAACTGGTTAATAGCTTTTCGTGATTGATATTGATTGTGTTTGTTGCAGAGGATAATCGATATTAATAGTCGGATTGCTATTCAAAAAAATAAATGCAATACATTATTGAATATCGGCAACTATCATAACATTATTTCTTCGGATGAAAATTGATTTCATTCAACCCAAAAACAGGTATAAAGGTACAACATAAATTTACTTAAGTACTTACTAGTTTTAGGTCCAGTTGTAAGTGTATAATATGGAAAAGTTATCACTATATTAATATCACGAGAACATACATATATTATTGTAGCATATACAATTAAAAACCATTTTAACCTTTTCGATTTTTGAGGCGAAGGTACCTACTTAGATCCTAAGTCTGAACTATTGTGATGATCCACATACACAATAGATGTTAAAAAAATACTTAATCTCAGGAAAGAGTTCAAAAAAGGGAATCAAGAGCTAAACAACCCCAAAGTACGATTCAATTTCGAAACGAGCTACGAATAGTTTTTCGCGATTCATTATCGAATTGTGGCGGTAGGACCAAAAAGTTTCATTAGTGGGAAAGCCAATGTAGGTTCGGTCCTTTGTCGTCTCGTAAGCGAAAAGAGATAAGGCAAAACGCGTTCCAGTTTTTGCTGCACCAAAAGGGAAGGGTGATGCTGAAATAATGAAGTCGTGTGTGATAGGATTGTCTCCTTATACTGTTGGATTTCAGTGAATAATTCTTGTTGGGGAGTTGGATAGCAGAATTCCATGGACTTCATTGTTCACAGACATCCTGCCTGTGACCAACGTAGTCATCCTGCCTGTGACCAACGTCATTGCTGAAATAAATTAGCAAATTCTAAGAAATTGGCATCTGTAACATGCGTTAATTTTGGAGTTGTTAACGATTCATTGTCTAGCTTGCCTTTAATATAACAAATATGAAATTCACCGTCCCTAAAGAAGTGATTATATTAAGAAACACGTAGGTAAGATACACATGAAAAGAAAGTAGGTGTACTGCATGTATAGTCTTTGTAATCAAACCAAATCTCAGGTAGTCGAGGTCGGTGGAACCGTTTAATTGGTTCCACTAATTGCTCCCTGAGGAGAAAATGTAGACGGGATAATTGTCGAAAAACACTTAAACACTTTCATATTTTTTTATTGTGGTTCTACCTTTTCTCATGAAAATGTATTGTTTTTTACCCTTTTTCTTTTGTTTTACTTCTTCCTTTTCGAATTCAGGTGTTTAACTGGTTTTTATAATTTGGTAAACACAAAAACAGCGCACCAAAATTATTTTGTAGAATTTTTATTTTTGTTTCACACTTATTAAAGGGTGACTCACACTTGTGTCAACTGATATTGTAAGGTGTGTATATTTATTAATCATCTGAGTTTTAAAGCCTCAAGACACTTCTGAAGTGCTCTGAAGTGCTATCTCTCTTTACATCACTAAATTATACAGAAACCTTTGAAATTGAAAGGCGATGTTATAACAAATAGAATTATTTATTTTAAGTTGAAATAACGTCCTAAGATTATACAGTCCTTTATTATTCCAAATTGCACTTTCTTTGTATTTCATGGTTGTATCTGTAAACAATTTTAGAAAAATCACCACTTCTATTCTTATTTGCTTATTCCTCTAAGCTAAGTTTAACATTAGACCAAATTTTTATCCATTAGCTACTTTGGTGGTATAAAAGTCGAGGAAAAGAAAAGAGAAATAAAAAATCTATAATTTTTGTTAAAAATCACCAAGAAAATTATGGCTTCTAATGCTAATATAAACTATAATCAAATTTGAATCTCCAGAGGGTTGACGGCGTGAGTCCTGCAGTTTAATTGGTTTTGCTAATTGCTAGGGGAAGTTGCAGACGGGATATCCAGCTCGAATGACGTGTAATGTTTATGTATGTTGGAGTTATAGTTCTGTGGCGCCGACGTGTCGTAAATGTTCTGTTTTGGATTGTCCGGTAGCTGTTTTGTGAACATTTCAGAATGCAGAGTGCTAAACTGTTTATTTTTTTCGGTTTTATGGCCTATAAACAGTAGAGTACAGGTAGAGCTCTTTGTGGTTCGATCCTGGCGGCACCACCTCACCTATTTCTTCCTAATAAAAACAGTGATGGATATCTGGGCGGCAGTGATCACATAGGTACCATCAGGTAGATCCTTGTACAATTTCTAGTCACGTCATTCTTTTGAGTAAAAGTTAAAAGTAACTAAAAGTAACTAACTGCTAAAAGGCTGCGCTTCTCTGTCAAGTACCTGAAAGGTGCTAGCTACTTACAGTTCAAAAAAGTTCTACAGGAGTAATTTTGAATTTTAAATTTTCTATTTGAATAAAAGATGTCTCCGTCAGAATTAACTGGCATCCCCCATTAGAAGTGTTTCTCACACTCAAACGTAATTTTGTGGTAAAAAGCCCCTTTTTAGGAGCTGAGACTGTAAGGTATTACAATAGGTATATTGTAAAGTCCCTTGCGTAGCTACTTTCCAAGAGGAGGCACCACAATAGTAAAATATGCTAATTATTCGTCAATTGACGGCCCCCGTGGCGGAGCGGTTACTATGCCGGTCTGACTCACCGTGGGTTCCGGGTTCGATTCCCGGCTAGACAGATATCTGAATGATGAGTTTAGATTTCTGCTCTGGGTCTGGTTGTTTGTGTATTCATCTTTGTGTGTCCATGGTACCCACGTCGCAGGAGATAAACCTACTTTGGGGCTATGCTAAAGCGTCTAGATAATTACATACCTACAATATATATTATTATTGTTATATATTATTGCATATATTATTGTTTAGCACTCCTGTATTATCAACACTTCAGCTACTATAGGAGTCTTTGTACAAAGCGTTCAATATTAATAAAACTCGAGACGTAATATTTCTTAAGAATGTCTGAGTGTAGTACTAAAATATTTATATAAGAGTACGATTACAGAATATTTTGTCTAAGAAAACGTTTTAATAATAAGAAAGTTTTGTGTCTAGCTTAATATCTAACGTATAAGTGATATATCTTAGAAAATATGACATAGAATTTTATTGGTCAATAATAAGGGCGTGTTCTTCTTTATAAATCTTTCAAACCAACACGACATGAACTATATTTTTCTTCATCAATTTGCATTGGAGTAGAGTGGTGAAATCTAATCCAGGCTGGTGGGATTAAAATAATCGAAACCAAACGCTAGTTGATGACAGTATCTAATTGAGATTATCACATGTCATTTGTAGAGCGAAGCGTTCGAAGCAAGTTCTCCACATATCTATTTCTCGATAATATTTGGAAAACAGATAACATTTATAATAAAATTGGTCTTTTTTTATCTTATGTATAGATTTTTGGACTCTTAAAAGTCGAAATGTAAAACGCGAATTACAACATATACGAGTGCCTATAATGTTTCTCATATGTTGACAGAATGATGTTTTGTCAAGCGAAAACTTGCCCAAAACATGTACAAAAGTAGATTAAAGGGCGCATAGTGTTGACTCGGAGAATACTCGTTTAGCGAGAACTTGGAGAAACTTGTACGAATACAAAATGTTGAACTAAATAAGTTTCAAACAAACAAGAGCCTGAGTACGTGATCGCGTCCGCCATGAGCATATCACACGTTTGTTTAGCGAAGCATTCGAAGCAAGTTTCTCCACGCTTCTGTTTCTAGAAATATGTAGAGATAGGGCTGCAAGTACTACATATATTAACTCCTGATTTATTTGTTTATATACAAAATTTATTTCTATACAACTGTTTTGAACTACTAATTTTACTTTTTATTAAATCCTCATGGGAAAGTAGGCCCTTAGTATCAGGAAATTTAATACGGATTATTATCACAAAGTCTAAATTTCAAAAGCAATGCCATTAAAATTGGACAATATGATTATTTTGAGATGCAAACTCTCACTAAGAAGATTTTTTGATAATCCACCTCTAAGGGGTCGAAGTAAGAAGTCAGTGTTGAAAATATACTGTCATACAGTTTTCGCGTATGAAAACGCGAGCAATCGCTAGTTTATATACAAAACAAAAGTCAGTAGTATTTACTTCCGCTGTGTACCTAGCTCCAGCTTTTCCAGTTTGCTAACTGTATGAGATAAAAACTTTGTTTATGCCATGCGCTTCTGTGCTCTCATACTTTACTTCGGAAATTGTACGAACCCATATCTAAGTTGAACAACTTATAAACGAGATATCGCTACGAGATGCATGCATTGTAAAATTTGTTAGCAACCGGGAAGATTTTTACAGAAAGGATATTAATCATTATGTAGGGTCTATACTTGTATGTGTAGGTATGTATTTTGACAAGACTGAAGCTGGGCGCTGTTAACGAGAACAATATTATTATTAATAATGGAAGCGTTAGTATCAATGTTTGAATATAATTTTATACATAGTTATAGAGCATGTTACGATCTGGGAGGTACCGCCATACCTATTCCTAGTATGATGCAGTTCTTGTGAAACAGATCACTTTCCATTGATTGCCTGCATACTCAACAAATTATGTTCTTTTTAAAATCAGCTGGAAAGTAAAACAGTTTTTTTTTTGTACATTTCATTTTTTTTAAAATAAAACAAAGAAAAAAAAAACCCTTTCTTCACTCATAGCTCCATAATAGGATTTCCTGTGTGCCATGGACACTCATACATGAATACACAAACATTCAAGCCCAGAACAGAAATCTAAATTTATAATTTAGATGTCTGTATGGCCTGGAATCGAACCCGGGACCCATTGAGCGTCAGACCGGTTTAGTAACCGTTCCGCCACGCGGGTCGTCATTGTTAAAATCACAACTAGAAACAGTTCCCTAGTCCTTCATTCCATTTTGATTACTTTTGAGTAAGCCCAGAAAGGATTCCAATTAAATAAATCCTTTTAATACACCTCCGACGTCCTCATTTAACTTTACAACGCTGACCCTAATTCTACGCGATATTACGAGAAAATCGCCCCTTGAATTTCATTATTGAAACTCCATTTTATAAGTCATTTCGTACAACACGATCTTTATCGCTGTTTATTGAAAACGTAAGTAATAATTTTAAATTGCTTTCGAAGGCGTAAAAGGTGTTAATTGCAAGATTTTATAATCGCAAAATTAATATTTTGGAATAGATCAATTGTTACAAAAATGTGTAAAATATAAAGGTGGTAGAACTCTTTGTAATCTTCCGGCGGCAGAACAACCACACTTGTTTTTGCTAAACAGCAATGTTAAGCGCTGCTGTGTTCTGGTTTGAAGGGTGTGGCGAGGAAAACAAACTTATTCGAGGCGTTCCAACTTCTACAGTTCTAAAACTTGTATGAAACCTGATCGAATTTATTGCGAGGAAACTTAACAGTTCTTTTAAACGCTGTAATCTCAAAGAAAACCGGATTAATCATGTTAAAGGAGGTGAATTAAGTATCGTTTTTGAGCCTGAACTCCTGTTAAAAAAGTATAACTTTGAAAGATTTCGCTCATAATCAAAAAAGTAAACATAAGGAGGTTGCCACGTAAAAAATCTTCGTTATCTCGAACAAACACAAATATTCCCGCTACAGCGTACTTTGTACGTCATGAACGCGTCATATTTCGGTATATCTTTACGCGATAAGAGAAGCCATAATCGGAGGCTATTTTGAAGGGTAGCGGATCTTGAATGGCCTTGTGCGTACCGTTTTGTCACGCGTGACACGAAAACGGAATGGTGTTGCCTATAAAATTACGTTATGGGGATTCCCGCACGCGCCCAATTTTGTTTTAATATAAACTCCCTGACAAATTGGTATGTCGTTTATTAAAAGGCAAACATAGATGTTATTGTGATAAAAATTTGTTTATGCTAAGGAGTAGGTCATATATTAGGATTAGGACTAGCGGTTGCCTACAGACAATTTAATAAAATAAAGTAAAATTTAATAGTATAAACAATTTAATAGGTTTGTTTAACACCCTTAAGGGTGTATTATTATATGAGGGGTGTGGTTACTTACCAAACGAGTATGCAGTCCATCTAATGGTAAGTGGCCATTGTCGCCCATGGACATCTGTAATCAACCCTAGATAAGTTCTACCTGAGGTTGGCCACAGATACCTTGCTACCCCTAACTTGGAATGCCTCGGATAAGTCTAAACACACCCTTCAAATCAGAACTCAGCATTGCTACATTGCTGTTATAAAGGCAGAAATAAGTGTGGCGGTGGAGCCGCCGAAGTCGAACCACAAAGGGCTCTACCACCTTTAAACTCATCTGTTGTTCAGATTTCATGATCTAGCTTTTGTACTTTAGACTCTGTGATGATTTGTTACAGCAAATAAACCCAAGACTAAGTATATTTTACAGATATTTGTAGTTTGGATCATAATAAGAAAAAACGTAGCCCAAAGTTCAAGTAGGTAATTTACTTACAGAATACGAATAACATTGGCTCCGTACTTACTATAATATAACATTAAGATTGGAATCTACCGAGAAAACTTTCCATATGATAATTTCAGTTGTTATCAAGGTCAGAGAAGTAATATTTTTGTTTCGGCTATATTAGATTCTGAAAACAGTTGGGTTATTCGTTAAAATTCCTTTTAATACTGAAAAAGTTATATTTTGTAATAATTTTGGCTCTAATCTTCTGATATCTTTGCATATTATAACGTCTGTTGTGTGCGTATTTAATACAATTTCTTTATTAACATTATGTTAGTATTGTAAAACTCTCCGTGACCGAATTGATACCAAGGTTCTCCTTAGAAGACTCATATTTTAGATAATTAATCATCACCATTGTTTCATTAGCATTTAACATTTTATAAGATGACCTAGCAAATGAGCATTAACTAGTTAAGTGATGACTGCCGTTCATGGACGTTTTTGACAAACTATAAATCACAGATTCGTTGTCACTAATGAGGACTAAGGTGGCCTCATATGCCACTGACCTAGCTACATCCTTCCACTGTAGAACTCTCATGCCAAAAAAGTGGTGGCAGTATCTCTCCTGTTTTAGTTTGCAGGTTCATCCTTTCAAACTCAATAAGTCATAATCACTGCCTTGGTCTGTGTATATCCTAAGACTAAAAAAATTGTAGGTTTTGTTCCCAATAAAACAACGCATAAAAATTTGTAATTGGAAACTAATTCCGCAGTGATGTGTGCGTCACGTCTCGAATCTTCTGAATGACTTGCGCATATCGGGGGCTGGGATTTGCAGTAGTTCGTTGGCTAATCGCTTTTTTGCTAACCTTAGTGTTGCATAATAACCTACCTTGAAAGGGCACGTAACGTATAAAGTTATAAGCATTGGTATATAAGCATAAGTATAACATATAAGTGTCCAATAAACTATAAGCAGAGCATAACAAAGATTATAAGGTTAATTATCTTTGTATCGTTTTGAAAGAAAGGTTACGTGGTATGTACTAGCGTTTATCTTAACAATAAATAACGATCAGTGTTATCTTAATAGTAACTGTAATGCCGAGTTTAAACTTGTATTATACCTAAGATTTTTTGACGATATGTTATCAATTTTCAAACCTCAAAGGTAACGTAAGGCGTGGTTTATAGTTTCATAGGACCGATGAGCATTCATGCTTTAAAATAAATTGAACCTCAAGTTTTTCTAAGTATAGGTAGAGAAAAGTAAATAAATGGATAAGAAGAATATATATAGTAAATAGCCGTACAAATACTGGCGTATTTAGCTACCAAGTGTTGAAGGTTGAAATACCGAGCGTGCTCCAGTTCAGGATATTGGCGCAGAGCTAAATGTGGAAGGAAAATAAAAAAGAACATTTCTAGAACGCCTGTTTCTTTATTTTCAGCACTTTTCGCCACTCGATACCGTTTTAAGCTGTAACGTTTCGCCAATATGTTTTACATTTATAACGGAGATAGTCGGTATTTTAATTATAACAAAGATGAATATTATCCTATTGATACTTACTATAACTTATTTTACATTGGCAATATCATTTGTTTTGCTTTTATATATAAACCGATTGTGGCACCACCCCTACACCCATTTCTACCTAATAACGGCAGTGTGAAGCACTGTTGATATCTGGCTTGAAAGTTATGGTAAGGTGGTCAGTGTTAAGGGACATATGCTTATCCGAGGCGTTCCAACTCAGTCCTCACGGGTAGCAACGCATCTGTGATCAACCTCAGGTAGGATCTTGATCTTATCTGGGGTTGATTTTAGATGTTCTTGGGCGGCAGTGGCCACTTACAATCAAGTCGATGCTCGTTTGCTATTTCGATCATATAAAAAAAAACAAAGAACATTGACGAGTTACTTTTCTCAGACTATTTTAAGCCAACTAAATGTTAGTAGTAAAACTATAAAATGTAATTAAAATACGCGCGGTCTCAAATTATTTTGAGTTATAAGGAAAAATAGTACCAGACTTCTTTTGTTTGAGATCATCAAGAAATTCCTTATTCCAACTTGCAACCATAATACCACTTCTCAAGTTCCACCGTTATTCATAACTTGAGAGCTAATTCAACCAAAAACGTTTTTACGACTAATCGTAAATCTTCCGGAAAGTTATTTCAAGAAAACTTCTCATAAACTTTCTGAATAAGTCTAGAATAACGTATAAAACGCTAGAAAGATGTTGGTATTCTAGAGACATGAAGAACGTTGCATGATTAGTCTTTTCAACTGTAATTTGGAATAATAAGAAAGAAGAATAATACTTAGAATTTTTGATTGATTTCAAGCTAACGGCTAAGCTTTTTATAATAACAGACGCTATGTAAAAAGGTACTTTAATATATACTTATGACTTAAATAATAAGAACATGTAGTTTTTAACAATGGGAGTTTTTACTCTAGTAAATTAAAGATTTTATCTCGTATTATTTCATTGTTATATAAAGATGTGTTTAGTGAAGGTTTTTGGCTCTTCTTTGGATTTGATCTTTTAGATTGAACTGAAATTTATTTACATATATGTAGACCATTATTATTTATGATATCGCAATGAAATCAAAAACTCTATCGATATTTTTTATACGTGAAATGATAAAAATATACATATGTTTCGGAAACGTAAACTTTCGCTCATCAATATGAAAACTTAAATATAAGTGGATCACGTAAGCAAATTGATGATGATGACGTCATTACTTTCGTGCAATTACGGCTATGGCTTGGGCTTGACCTAATTACAGCGTAATTTAAGCTGAATGAGAAGTATAAACAACTCGTTACGTCGTTAGGATACAAAGGATATGTTGTGACCCAGTAACTTAAATAGGCAGTTCCGATCTGGTAGTAGATTAAGCAAAACTTACAATTTGTAAGCATACAATAAATGATTGTAAGCGTACAATAAATAATTATAAACATCTCATAATGACACAAATTATGAATAAGATTAAGGTTTTGTTATTTGTGTAATCGTCTTCGTGTTTTTATTGAACTTATAACAGAATTCTAGTATGGAGACATAAGTGTAAAATACGACAAGTACTTACAAACAAGCATGTAATAATTTTAAAAATATTAGGCATTTGACTAAACATGCAAAGCGACTGAATTTTCATACTACTATACCACTTACCGTAGCGAAAGAAAACCAATATTCAAAAAGGGCAAAAGGCCGAGCCGATAAACGGCTGTCACGTAGCATGTAACATAGGATCCGTACAGTATCACTCAATAGTGCTATTCATCAGCTACGTGTCCGAACACAAAGCGTGCCCGCTCGCGCGTGGTTCCGCGATAAGTGCTCGGATATGTCGTTAACTGCTGCTGAAATAGGCATATCATGATACGACCACTTTACTAGCTTCTGTTTAGCTTGTTAACAAAACAAGCTAAATAGAAGCTTGTTAACAAAACAAGCTAAATAAAAGCTAGTAAACTGGGCGTTTACTAGCTTCTATTTTATCTTCTATTAAATCTTGCTACTGAATTTGATACCAGTTAATCGCAATAGATTTAGCTGCCATTGTGCATACACGATTGGCTCGAATGATATCGCATGATTAGCTATGCGACGTCAATTTAAATTCAATATGGCGGATATTATAGAACGCGAATCCATTATTATTTATGCCAAAAGTCACGTCAAATTTCCTATGTAACAGGACCCATACAGTGGCACTCAATAGTGCTATACATCATCTACATGTCCGGACACAGAGCTTGCCCACTCGCGCGTGGTTTCCTGATAAGTGCTCGGATATGTCGTTAACTGCTGCTGAAATAGGTATATCATGATACGCCCAGTTCCGCTTTTATTTAACTTCCCTTAATAGTTCATTAGTAAGGTGGCCAAATCTTGCTACTTGATTTTTAAGCCCATTAATTCTAATCTTACTAAAAACATAAATGTAAAAATAGAAGCCAATGTTACGGAGATAATGTTATGATGTCACGCGCTATCAAAAAGTTATCAGATCTCACGTAGAAGCTTCAAGCACTAACTTCATAAATTCCCCACCTCAGTCAATAGTTATGGGCTTTGTCCAGTGACATGGGCGTAAATTGTAGTTGAATATAGGATCCACAAGGTATTGTTAAGTTAATCGTATTTATCACTTGGATAAGTGTCTGTAAGGAACACGAAGATACTATTGACGCGTAGTTTTGCTATAGGTATATTATGTCAGTATCTCCAACCCAGGCCACAATAATCTTCTAATCTTTTTAAATATTTAAGCATTGTTGTAGTGATACATCTTTTTTGTTTGTAGCGATATATCGTCGTGACTCATAACTGATATTTGAATTTGATTATATGACATGATTGATATTTGATTTTAAATTATTTCAAATACATGACGGTCAAGCGCAATAAAATATATATAAATAATTTTATAATGTTATATGTTTAAATCCGGCTTTATTGAGCTTCACTTTATTTATCACTAATCAACACAAATATTAATATTTACAGGTCGTCTATTTTGTGAAACGCTTAGCTTGTCTGCGATTCGCCCGATTTATCATTTACACTGGTACAATGACACAAGCGAAAGCTTTGTGTAAATATTTATTGAGTATTAATTATGAATTTAAAACTTAATAAGGGTTTTAAAGCTGAAATTATACAAATGAAATAGATAAGGGTGTAACTATAGTAACAAATAGGTGTTAAACTTTAAATTTATAGAGCGCTTATAAAATTGTAAGTCTGGATATTTATTTAACTTACGTTATGTCGAATACGATCAATTATCGCCTAAAAATACTTTAAAATGATTACAGAAAACATCACCCATAAATGTTTTGAGTATTATTGCTGAGTTCACATTTGCACATGTAGCAGTACTATGATCGGCTCTGTGTTTAGTGATTTTCAGTGTTTTTACAGTGGTGTTGTCTCAAGTACCTTTCTATCTTAGATTTTATTGGAAGTCTGTTCACTAAGTAAAAAGTCAATTATAGCACGCCAATAATACTTAAATTATAGATGAGACAATAAGTAATGGATAAAGACACAAAAATATAATTAAGCTAAAGCGAGCGTTACGAATAATTTTATTTTATTGCTACATTTGTATCGATAAGATTTAAATTATCGTTTGTTATAAGCGTCGGAAATCAGCATCGTTATAAACAGACCTATACCTATAAAGGGTCTGAACGCGAGTGTTGCGTGACTAATAAGGGTTTTACGGTTGAAGGGGCGCGAACAGTTCAGGGCCAGTATCGACTGGCCGCACCTAGTGTTTATCTGAAACAGTAGCTCTGTGTATTATTGTACTACTTTAGAACCTACTTACAGGATATCACGAAATCATACAAAGATTAAAAAATATGCTAATAATACGAAATTTTACAAATATACGAATTTACACTTCATATATGTTGTGTAATAGTCATTGACCTTACCGGTCTGACACGCAATGGATTCCAGGTTAGAACCCCGGTCATGCAGATATCTTAATGATGAATTTATATTTCATTTCTGGGTCTGGGTGCTGCATCGTCTTTGTGCTTCTATGGCATCTATGACAGAGGAAAAATTACTGTGGGGCTATGACTTTTAAAGCGTTATTAATTTATTTAGTCTTATTACGGCTGGCTATCAAAAATTAATACAAAACAAAGGACAGGTCATAATCTCAAATGAATTACATATATCAATTACTTATATCCATCTTATATCAAATAAATTACAGCATACATGCTTAGGTATATGATATATAATGTAACATGAGTAAACTATATGGAAAGGTACCACAAATTACTACTTAATAATGTTATACGGACATTTAGAGACCCAAGTATATTGGGACGTACCTAATTGTACTAATATATTTAGGTACGTCCGTTATTACGTCCCAATTAGATAAAATACGATTCCTTTGAGCAGCTCCTGTCCCATTTCACTCATGATTAATTATTTATTACGACTAAGTGAGTGTACGTATAAAATGTACCAAAATACCTATTTGATCAACGATGGTATGGTGTCACATAATACATATATATTACTAGTTTTCGCCCGCGGCTTCGCTTGCGCTAATGAGTACATTCGCACAAAGAGCCCGTAGGTATCAAAGTAGGTTGTAGGTATAAAAGTTACTTTTCTGTCC
>DWPV01004225.1:0-13917 GCA_018251915.1 Urbanus proteus proteus
CACGGCGCCACTGAATCGACTGCGCTAATTGCCTGCAGTGTTGTTCACGCAACAAAGCCACGCTGCAGTCTAATTAAAACTAGTAATAGACTTAAATCCCAACACCGTTAGACCGATCATATTATTATAATAAATAAATGTTTCTTCCCTTTTTCTATTATCAGGTAATATATTAAAAAATATATAGTCACTATGACAATTAATACACATTTAACGACACCTTCTATGTCAAAATCCGTCTAGCATTTTAGGCTGTATGGCGTGCATGGCAAGTAATTTGGCTTAATTACATTGTATAAATACCTTTGGAAATGATACTCTCCTGACGTAATATAGTAAAAAAAAAATTGTGATGACTTTGATATGATATATGAGTGTCAACCGTACACGGCGCCACTGAATCGACTGCGCTAATTGCCTGCAGTGTTATTCACGCAACAAAATCACGCTGCAGTCTAATTAAAGCTTGTGAAAGACTTATAGTCACGATATGTTAGTACTCGTATGTCCGCACGGATGTATTGCGTATGTACACGGATGTATGCTCATACATACGTATAACCTATACATATACTGTATAACCTATACATATACTGTAAAAATTATATAGCCTATGTCACTATGACAATTAAAACAAGTTGAACGCCACTTCACATGTCAAAATCCGTCAAACCCTTTGTATTTTAGAGTATATCAAAGAATTGAATCAGATGGACAAACATACATACATACGCTCAAAAAACATTATCCCACAGAACAGTAAATCACCCTCCTTCTGACAGGTAAAAAGCTACCATTTCCTTAGTAACGTCAGAAGTATGTGTCAACCGTACACGATCCGAGTGTCACGGCGCCACTGAATCGACTGCGCTAATTGCCTGCAGTGTTGTTCACGCAACAAAGCCACGCTGCAGTCTAATTAAGGCTCGTGATAGACTAATGGTCACGATAAATTTCCCCTATCGAATCACTGTAAGCTTAACGCACATATAAAATAAATCTTAATTACGCGTTGTGTACGGAGATATGTAAATTATTTGTAGAGTGATAACGAGTATTATTTGTATAGAAATGTATGCTGATACATATGTATATGATCGTTAAGTTCCAACAACGTTTAATCAATCGCCAATTCGTAAACAGCAAATGAGCATGCGATCTACCTGATAAAAACTGGCCACTGCTGCCCATGGACATATTAAACTAACCCCAGATAAGAAGGTTCATAGCTAAGGCCAGTCATAGAGGCGTTGCTACCATTCAGGACTAAGTTGGAACGCCTTGGATGTGTATGTCTTTCTCATCACACCCTACAAATCAGAACACAGCAGCGCTTAAAACTGCTGTTACAACAAAAATAAAGATTTGGTGGTGGCACCGCCGGAGCTTAACTATGTATAAACAGTTCTACCACTTTTAAAATCTGTTTCTCAATTATTGGAAACAAGCTCAATCATTTTTAAAATTATCTTAATTTTAGAACATAGGTAGCCGGAATATTCCATTTTTGGGATTCCGATTACATATTACATAATATATTATGTGACATATAATCATAATGGTAAAAGATTTTATTAGCTAGACGTCATATCGCAAATTGGACCATTTTCGACTATTCGACGCGTTCAACTAGAAAAGTTGTACGTGACTGTACTTCCAATTTTATTCAAAAGTTCGATTTCTTGAACATTATTAAAAAGAAAATGGACATACTTTTGAGAATATCAGTAATCGTTTTAAATTGAAATAGGCAGACTTTATGTGGAAAGAACTTAATAGAAAGATATTATTATTTTTGGAACGCCATCTATTGTTGCACTAAGAAATAAAACTACTCGGTACACGTCAAAATAATTAAAAATTGATTCGTAAGTTTAAAGAGCAAATTCTGAAAAATATTTACACAAATTTTCAGAGGCACCATCACCGGTGTGGTATTACTAATCTTATCTGGGGTTGTCAACCCACTAAACAGTGGGGTTGGTGTGTTCTAATGTTTTCTCATTATATTATAGTATTTTAGGTAATACTATATTATTATGAAAAAATATCACACAATCCATTATCATAAAATATTATTATATTTTATATGAATCTTTAAAAAACTAGTCAAAACTGTAATACAACTCCTGAGACATCTACCATCACATCTATTTCTATCATAACAGCAGTGTAGCGCTGCTGGGTTCTTTTTTGAAGGGTGTGGTGGGAGACATACTTATCCGAGGCGTTCCAACTCAGTCCTCAGGCTTAGCTTTACCGACAGCAGCTATGACTGTAATATTATATGGGGTTAATCATAGACGTCTATGACAGTGGCCACTTACCATCAGGCTGTCTGTATGTGTGTATGATCGTTTGCTACATTAAACTCATAAAAATAATGTTTTATTTTTCACCATCATTGCAATGACGTATTATTTTCTAGACTGAATTAAAGACCTAAGTAAATAAATATTCTGCGTTGCCTATATAGGCAGGTATCGACAAAATAGGAACAAAAACTCTAGACAAAAAAGTGATAAAAAATCTGGATTTCCGCCCGTTTTATATAAGCTTAGAATAAAGTGAAATAATAGATAGAGCGTAGGAAAATTTATTGTTTTTAAATTTTTTTCTCTCAGGAAACGAGCATTTGTTTTTATCGAATTAGCAAACGAGCATGCAATCCACCTGATGGTTACTGGCCACTGCCGCCCATGGGCATCTGTAATCAACCCCAGATAAGATCATAGTCCTACCTGACGTCGACCACAGACGCGTTGCTACCCTTGAGGACTAAGTTGGCACGCTTAAGATAAGTAAGGTTCTTATATAGGTTTTGTCGCGGAAAATTGTCGGAGATTCAAACCTCAAGCCCCCGTTTTAGCCGGATCTAAAGCCAACATGTTACCATCATACAATTAATTCGATAAGTTAAATAATTATGTACGCGGTTAACGCGGTATCTACATTTTATGTAATCTGAGTTGGAAGTATGTATGTTTTATTGTAACAAAAACAAACACGCGATATCTTATATATTTATGTCTATGTATATAACGAATACTGAAGTTCAAGACTGCATGAGGTGGCAATGAAGCACTGATCTATTTGAGTGGCCACTGCCGCCCATGGACATCTATAAACAACTCCGTAAAGAGCAGGTTATTAATTTGACTTTTATACACAAATACTTGTCCTAGGCGTTCCAACTTAGTCCTCAGGGGTAGCAACGCAACTAACTGACCTCAGGTAGGACCGTTTTATCTGGGGTCGATCACAGATGTCTATGGGCGGTAGGCCACTAACTTCAGGTGTGCTGCAAGTTTGTTTGCTACTCCATAATATAAAAATAGTTCTGGCTGAAGTAGAGCTGTACTAGTAGTAGCTGTTTTTACTTCTGAGGACTAAGTTGGAACATCACTGGAAGATGGAACAGTAGTGTTCAGCGCTGCTGTGTTCTATTTTAAAGGGTATGATGTAGGCGTTCTAACTTAGTCTTCAAAGCTTGCAAAGTATTTGAATACGACCACAGGTAGGACTTATTTGGGAGTAATCTTACTATTCTTACTAATATTATAAAGCTGAAAGTTTGTGAGGATGGATGGATGGACGGATGTTTGTTACTTTATAACTTAAGAACGGCTAAACGGATCTGGATTAAATTTGGTACAGAGATAGATTGTAGTATGGAATAACGTAAACGTAACGCTTATATACTTTTTATCCCGGAAAATGTACGGTTCTCGTGGGATATATTTGCTTGTTTTTCACACTATATTTATATGAAAATGTATGTATATTACTAGTATTAAAATACTAGTTTTTAATATTTTTGAAATTTAAAGGGATTGAAAGGCCTAATTTAGCCAATGCTCCCACATACTCTATTTATTGAGCAACTTTTACATGTGCCATCGTTTCTTACAAAACAAGTGAACGTTACCTGTTAAGGAAAAACATTAAATACGTATATAACAAAAGCCCCAAATAAGGAAACAAACCCAAGATTATCTCGGCTTTAATTTCCGAAGTGAATTTAAATAATTATTTCTCGTGACACCCATTTGAATGCGAGTGGCTATTTTGTCACCGTCGTGAAGTCAGTGTCCCGATAAATTTAATGACGTATTGTTTACAAATTAAAGCTAACATTGTTTATGCAAACCAGTGGCACACGACTGCCACCTGATATATAGTTAAGCTTTGCAATATCTAGTTAGGTCACGGTTCTATCGTCGAATATCAAGCGATATGCGATGATCGTATTTGAAAGAAAGAAAACTTTATTCCTTCATGCATACATATAAATAGAAAACGTATGAAAATCAAGGTAGTACCAAACAATAATATAATGAAACCACAAATTTACCTACAAATCAAAACAAACCAAGTTGAATACAGTGTACCTCTTGCATTGTACTTGCATGTATACCTACTGCATCCTGGAAATGGTGCTCTCTAGGCATAAATGCCGCGGTGAGGTTCATCGCGGCGCTGATGCTCTTTCTGATTTCTTTTGTTTTTTTTTATTTGATGATTGTCGCTGACGTATTTACAAAGTAAAGGTTACATCGTTTATGTAAATCAGTGGCACACGACTGCCACCTGATATATAGTTAAGTTTTGTAATATCAGCGATTTAAGCCAAGGTTCTATTGTCAAATGTAAGGCGATGAGCGATAATCGTTGTCACTTACATACTTCGCATCATATTTGTCTATATTTCCGAATCAATAATTTCTAGTATAGACGAAAACCTTTGCCTGTGTGTGAATTTCGCTAATACTCAAATACTTCGGCGTTACATGAAAAAGGGATTTGAATATAATGGAATATTTTCCTTACATAAAAAATCAGAAATGTCATTCATTTCCCTCCTGAAAGATGTTTAAACGAATGAACGAACACAATTTTGGTTAACGGTTTCCAGTGCAAACCATTCCTACTTGTAGAGAAGAAGTAAAATTTGCTAGCCAAGAATCCTAGTATGTTTAGAAGTTAAAACTTTTCTTCCCTACTGATCGATACCTTTCAGTCATAAATTGAGAAATTCCACTAGTCCTGACTGTAACTACACTCGTGAAAAAAATCTTTCATCGCTTCAATCGGTCACCGCTGTTACGTAACCTGTTCCTCTAGGGACAAGTTTGTTACAAAGCCATTTGCTAGACCCACCTGCCTATACAACCTAGACAATATAATTCAATATGTATTAGAATGCAATAGGGTCTATAAAGCCGTGACTAACTCGTAAAAGGTGTTAAACGTATGTTAGGAAAAACGCAATATTATACTTGTTATTTTATGTAATCACATGGCTTAATCTTATTGGCACGACTTTTGTTTTATAGAACCAAATGTACATTCAATCCACTGTTAAAATCAGTCACTGCGTTTTGTAAACACCGGATAATAAACATCAAAAGTGACTTAGCTGTTTATTCAAGAACCCATGTCATAGCGATTTTAATGCCTAAATAGGACCAAACCGAACAGTGAAACAACGCCACGACTCTAATTCATATGGTTGGCATATCCTCCTCATCATTTTATAGGTGGTAGAACTGTCTGTGGTTTAACTCTAGCGGCACCACTGCCTTATGGCACTTATAATGGTAATTTTTTGCGCTGCTTTATTTCAGTTTGAAGAGTGTGGTAGGGAAGACATACTTATTCGAGGGGATCTAACTTAGTCCTCAGTGGTACCAACGCATCTGTGGCTAACCTCAGATAGGACTGTGATCTTATCTGGAGTTGATTACAGATGTCCATGGGCGGCAGTGATCACTTACCATGGTGGGCTGCATGCTCGTTTACTACAACCTTCGTATAAAAAATCAAAGAAGTGAAAGAAAATCAGAAGTATCATGTGGTAATGCCAGTAGAAAAAGAAAAGGGTTCCTATGGTATTATTTGGTCTTCGTGTCTTAATACACCTAAAACATATAGGTAAATCTTTTGTAAAGCTACGAACTTGCGTAAACCTTTAAAACAGCACGATACTTGATATCGATAACCTCTTCAATTGAAACTTATCGCTGTTTGCACATGGACAAATATTAGATATACGTAGAGCTGCAATATTGAAATTAGTGTAGTCAACATCGATGCTTTATCACGTTGAGTAATATGAACAGTAGGTGCTTCAGTTAGGTACAAATCTATTGTAACATTGTCCTTCTGTATCTAAACAATTTCCATAATATACAGGGTGTCCCGTAAATCGTGGACAACCTAGAAACCACGTATAGGTCACACAAAGGCCTACCGGAATATCAACTTTTGTTTTAGTCCAAACTAATGCTTTTCAAGATATTTTCATTTTTGTCAAACTGCTCAAAAAGCACACCCACTGTTACTCTTTGACTTATAACTGCCAAAAATTGTAAGTTTTTTTATGTTTACCTTTTGTATCAGACTCTTGAAGTAACATGCTTTCAGGATCATATCACAATTTTTCATTTCCTCCTTATGGTCTCCTTTGTCTTCCTGGTCCTGTTATAATATCAGTGTTAAACACTGCTGTTTTCTATTTAGAACGGGAACGGTTTGAACGGGAGACATACTTTACCGAAGCGTTCCAATTTAGTCCTCTTAGATAGGAAGTATAGAAACGCATGTTGTTATGGTCCATCTTTGATATAATTCTAATCTAACCTGGAATTCATTTTACAGGTGTTCATCGACGGCAATGGCCACTTACCATCAAGTGGACTGCACGCTTATTTCAAACTTCTGTAATATACAAATCGCTGTGGTATGAAACGGAAAGGTCAAAGTAAAATCGATACCATTATGTAGGCATTTAAATCAGAGAGCGGCATTTCTGCGTTGATTCATTTTTCTTTGGTATATTTGCTTCGTTTAAACAAATATTGCGTGTACATGAGCCGTTACGCCTGAGGCATTTCTGTACTTAATTCGTCCTTAGACGTTGATGTACTTAGTATACTAAAGAGTGTTAGTACTATCTTGTAAAAAGCTAAGATCAAGAACAAAGGTTTAGCATAAAAGTCATTATGAGCTATATACATGTACAGTAAAATGTAAATGAAATTAATTTATCATAGTTAATGATTCGAAAAAACTTAATGATAGCTCAGTATGAAATGTAGCCTCATACTTTCTAGGTATCGAGTTTTAATACTAAACATGTCTGTATAGGTACATATATCGGTTGTTGTGATAGTTTATTTGTTTAATATTATAAACTTCTTTGAGTAACATCACGCAACATTATATAAAAGTCATTAAAGATATTTTAAAAAGAAATTAATTATTTATGAAAATATTTTCTATGTTTTCAACTCTTACCAAAATTTGTATATTTAGAGTACCTGCAAACTATTTAATTTAATCGAATTAATTATTTAACACATATCATTTTACTTCTATAAATTGTTATAAAAGAAAATAATTAGATTTAATTAAGTAACGAAAAAGTACGCTTTTGTGGTTAGAGTTTTACGTAACAGACATCAGTGTCGAACATTGTCAATTAGTTCCGTCGAAATTAATCAAAATACTTTCATTATAATGTAAATAACTGAATCGGTGTCGGAAATAGATGTATTGACCCAGATACCGCGAGCGAGACTGCGTGGAGGTCATTGGACTCATCGGTAGCGCAATGAGATTTAAGTCTTTCAATTTTATTGTATTTAACAGCAGTGATAAGTCCGGCCTTAAATAAAAGTTTGAAGTTAGAATAAGGAACAAAGGTTCTTCATTCAAATTTTGAAAATATCTGCTGTTTCGAGAATTATGCGTAAATTTTATTGAATCATAATTAGCGGCTAAGCTTTTTACCCGTACCTTGAATTGTTGGATCAGCATCGTGTAGAAAGTTCCAGGTCTCCTTTTAATTATAAAATGCTCATGATAATGAAAACATCGAAGAAACCTTATTGTTTTTAACAAGGGGGTAACCTTCAAAAAGTACTCTACTACATCACGGGACTGACGCCAGGATATGTAGAATTTCTCTACCCAGGTAGGTGTTTGCCACATCATCCGATGTTGTCGATATGTGCTCACACACCATCATCCTTCCTGGTCGATAGCAGTGAAGAACACTGCTTACTCCAAATTTATATAAAGTTCTCAACTCCGGTTACACCACATAGTAAAGATGTCCAGATAGACTCATGCTTTTTTTGTATGATCGAAGTAACAAACGAGCATGCAGTCCACCTTTCGACAAGTGGCCTCCCCCAACCAACCCCAGCTCAGATTAAGGTCTTATCTGTAGTTGACCACAGATGCGCTGCTACCCATGAGGACGGAATTGAAACGCCTGGGATAAGTATGTCTCCCTTACCATACCCGACCAGAACACAGCAGTGCTTAACAGTGCTGTTATAAGACATAAATAGGTGTGGCGGTGGTGCCGCCAAAGTCGAACTACATAGAGTTCTACCACCTTTATTATTTGTGTCTTTTTCAATATTAACTAAAAGTCTTGTTTGTAACTGTTTTTTAATTTAGTAATTCTTACTGGTATCTAATAACAGTTAATTGTGACGTTACCTGACGTTTAATGACGTGACGTAGTATGATATGACGTCACGTGACGTTATACGACGACAATATAGCATTAACACAAGATACATGAAGCATTACTTTCATTCGGCTTTCAAAACACTTTCTGTAATGACTGACTCCCATAACGTACGGATTAGATTGAAGGTATTACAATCGAGGCCTTCCATATAGGTACTTATCCTAGGGTTTTATGGTGGCCAGCGTATCTTGGTCCTCAGTTTGTTGGCCAACTGTGGATGGTAGAGGTCTTCGTGAATAGCTAATATGGTTGAACCTTTTACTGGGAAGCAGACCTTGAATTGATTGATTCACCTCGCTCGTGGGCGGTAGAGGTCATTATTTGTACGCTATACGCTAAACAATTTGATGAATAACTTTTGCAACGTACCTTCTTAGAACTTGGTACCTAGCAGCGTTCCTTTGTTTAACTAGTCTGGTTCAGCGGTACTTTGATTCAAACCTTCTTATTGTAGTACAGGGACTATAATCGTTTGGTACGAACGTATTTATTCTTGTAGATTACTAATCCGACCCTTACTAGTTAATAGTATGAAATAAGGGCATGACGCACGTGGCTCACTTGTCGTCTAACAGTGCTTTAAGGTCCCAGGTTCAATTCATGAAATCAGAAATAGTGATGATAATGATAAAAGTTTTCTTTCGATTTTTGTTCAGTATTTAGATTCTTGCTGTAGTGTTTGTATCTGATTTAAGAAACACTGGTGTAAATTTTAAGTATTAGGAGCTAAAAAAGGTTAAAGCAATTCATTTACTATTTTCGAACCAGGGGTGGTCCCACCTTTAACACATGGGACGTAAGACAACCGGAAGTCGGCTGAAGTTATTATTTACCTTTTTTATTCAAAATTATTTTATACATATATATTTACAAAAAAATAAAAAAACTAAATCCACGTCATACTGTGTACTTCTTTTTAAATCAACAAACAGTCTTGCATGTGAACATATTACACAATCTCATATTTTCATAAACTCTTTATTAAGTCCCAATGTTCTTATGGCGAGGAAAATTTATAAGAGCGATTACCATAAGCGTAAGTATTGAGGTCAATGTTCTCATTGTAATGAGTGTCATTGTCAATGCTGTACACATTAGCATTTAATCTGTCTGTTTGTACACCTTTAATAGTTAATACTGATAGTGAGGTCGGCCGTAAATTAGGCTAAGTAGAACATAAAATCTAAAGAAGGGTTCGTTTATAGGTAGTTGATTCGAGGTATTCAATGCAAATGGAAACCTTTAAAGTAAGTAGTAAAACTGTAAAAGATACCTATCACCTTTATAAACATGAGGAGTAACAAGTTAAAAATAACAATAGTCAAGCATATGCGTTATATTTTGTATTATAGCACTTTTTCTCACTAGCTGATCCCCGCGGTTTCACCCGTATAAGAAGTAAAAAGGCATGCCTATTTAAACATAAGTGATCCCCAGCACTCCCGCTACTGCGCGCGCGTTCTTTTAGATTATTCATTCATTCGTTCCTTAAACATTCAGCTAACTTGTAGTGAAAGTCCCGTTAAAATCGGCCCAGCCATTTAGAAGATTTTAAATTGCAGAAATCACAAACAGACACTTCAATTTTATTTATTTGTATAGATTTTTTGTACTATATAATTAAAAGAATTTAAACGCGAAAATGCTTACCGCCATTCTGTAGGTATGGCTCTTGATATGATTACGTTAGTAAACATTTTAATGTAGGCTCAATACTCAAAAAGGTTATTTACTAGCGAAGTGACGTCACATCGATAAAAAAGCGACTAGACTTTTTAACATGTGATGTTAAAATTGTATTTATGAAAAGAAAGAATACCGCTCATTTGTTTTTCACAAAATCTGTCATAAGTATATAGTTTTGTAACATAGTGAGTAATATCTATTATAGCAATTAGACACAATTTTTACTCAAAGTTGCGTTACAAGCTAGTATAGTTTTCACAAAACAATTCAACGAAGATGTTCTGACGGCGCCTTCGTCAAGGTTATGCGAAATAATTTGCTAAACGTCTCAAATGCCTTTCACTGGAGATGAAATCATCTGAGCAAACCGCAATAACTGTAGGCATAAGGTACTAGACACAGACTAAAACTAGATAGATCCCGCAAGTACATGTACTTAACGTGCCAAAATGGAGCACAAAGGAGGCGAAATAAGCTTCGTTGCATCAACCGAAATCAAAAGTAATACTTGTGTTATATTTAATAGTAGGAATTCAACAAAATAGGTTATCGGAGGTAATAAAAAAATGCTTTCTTCTACAAGTAATTTTGTTTTTAAATTGTCTTGTTTTTAAATTATTTAACGAAATGTTTTCTTATACTGAAATTAAACTTAAAAAGTGCCACGCTTGGTTTTCATTCAAATTTCGAAAGATGTGTAATCTATTGAAATATATGTCTGTGGTACAAGACCTAAGGGCTAAGATCGTCTTAGTTAAATCTTAGAATTAAGTTTCACAGTTATGATACAGCTAGACAAACAAATAGACTTGACCTGTTTGATTGTAGTTTGAAAATTGTTGTAATTTCAAAAACTGTTTTATGTTTTTGTCTATATGTTTGTAACGGTGAATATTGAATTAAGCGCCGACTATGAACTAATTTTGACATGCCATTTCACTACATTTAAAAGGATTAATGACACGAAATAAAGAAGTTATAGGTAGGTCTTTTATTATGAATATTAAATGCCTATGGCATTAAGTCCGCCTTTGTACCACTTTTAGGCATATAAGTTTAAATAAATAAATAAATTTAATATACTATTAATTTTAATGTGGTGAAAATAATGTTTTTCGAACAATGAAATTATGAAATAACACCATTACCCTTGCATATTCAATACAAACAGTAAGTAGTGTATAATGTGTCAGTCTGTCTGTAAAAAATTCTGTAATTGTTTGACTTGTTATTATACATTTAGTTATATGTAAGTTAAAACGTTTAACAACCTCTATTTGTAGTGTTGTGCTTATTTATCATCAATATACTGCTTTTTGTATTTATTGGAATACCAAATCTATTACATAAGCGTAAAACGAAATTAACTCCTGTTTCTATTTGTATAACAAAATATCCACTAACATCTAATTAAAACTGTGAGCTCGCATCGGCGCCAATGTTGGCCGAACATACAATATGAAGTGTAAACGTAGAGAGCGCTAACTGGAAAATAATTCCATCTTGGACGTCATTGGGTATCGAACGATATTGAACTTTTAAAAATGGAACGCACTGTTCGACGCGTCGTAAACACTGATTCTTAGGCCGTTTACATACTGACTAATAAAACTCTGTTCAACAAATGACTCGTGTCTTTGAACCATGTAGTATTCAGTAATCTTCATTTTTATCTGACATATTGTGTTTACTCATTTATAAACTGCTAGTATTTTTATAAAGATTTTTTGAGCAAAGAAAAAGAGAAGTGCATTACTCATAATCGCTAATAGAATAACTCTTTGCTAGAATACACTGTGATGTTTCCCTTTGTTATTATTTCTGGGAAAAGTAAATGTTTGCATACTTCTTTTTCAAAGAGACAACTAAAGCCGTAGGGGATTTTTTTCTATTACCAACATCAATCCTACCGGCGTTAAGTACTTAAACAGCACCACCGAACGATGAATTAAATTGCTTTTGTCGATAAAGTGACCAGTAATTTCATTCCTTCGTGTAGCAGCGTGTGTGACTAACCTGCAAAAATATGGTACATTCATTTGCAATACACAATTATATGTCAATAAATTGACTAGCATTTTTTTTAATTACTACTATTTCATGTAGCACCGTGTATGAGTAGCCTTAGAAAATGAGAAACATTTAAAGAATGCGTGCGTTGTTAACGTTGTAAATATCTACACACGGTGTTATATGAGTCTCTAATGGACTCCCATAAATTGATGTCTGAAGAATTTCTAGCATTGTACTTCTGAGCCTTTAAACGCCATAAGATATAGAGGCTTAGAACTGTATTTAACACTAATGTGGAAATAAATTGACTGTTTAAGAAGCAAGTTGAATTTTACTTAATTATTTCAAATTAATAGTGAAATCTGTGCATAAACAAGTTTACTAATAGTTTTATATATTATTTATTAGTCGTAATAAACCAAAAGGTACTAAGTGTAAATATACATTTTTTACTTCCCATATGGGTATACCATTTCAAATCAAATCAAAAAGCTCTTATTCAAAGTAGATTTGCATCCGTATTGAAGTAGCAAACGTTTGCAGTCCATCTGATAGTAAGTGGCCACTGCTGCCCATGAATTTCTGTAATCAACCCCGGATTAGATTAGAAACTTACCTGAGATTGACGACACATACGTTCCTGCCGTGCTGCCCCTGATGACTAAGTTGGAACACTTCGAACACTTATGACTACCTTACTACACCTTTTTATGAAGATTATGAACATATGTAGTGAATAATATCCTTCACAATACGTAGTATACCTTCACATCACAGAACAACGCCAATATTGCCGCTATAAGGCAAAATAAACTCCCAAACTCCGTCCATCATAAGATATTTCATGAAGATTTTCTTGTTTGAAATTCTAATCCATCCTAGGGGATCGCAATCTTGCCCCATACCCCATCTTAATGCAAAAGCTGTTCCAATTTTATAATTCTTGCCCTTCTAAATACACTAAATTATACAATTACGGAGTGGATAATCCTTTTGGATTAGTTTTTGATGTTGATAACAGAAAAGATAACTCATCATTACAATTACTTTACCACATGCAACTAAAACTAGTTATTTTACTAAACTTATCATTTGCATAAAATCTTAACACGAACAAAATAAAAACTAAAAATTCACACGATAAAAGCATAACGAACATGTAACTCAATTGTTAGATGTAATTATAATGTTTAAAGAAACTCCCCTTTGACCCTTATGTCCTGTGACGTCCGGCATTTAACGAACCTGTTCCACCCAAATACGATTACTGGCATAATATTTGCACGAATATCAAGCTACCAGTCAATTAATTATGATATTGAATATAATATCACGCAAATTCTGTTGCAATATTCAACTATTATGTAGGCACTAAGAAGTTATGTTTGTGAAACAGAGAATACATATTTAATTGGCATTTAAATTCCCGCTACGAATCTTCTACAGTATAAATTACATTACCTTAATATACTATTAATTAAGAAAAAAAGTTACTGATAAATATATAAATTAGGTAATACCTGGTGTTTGAGAAGCTTATTTATTCATTTATCAGTAACGAGATGATTAACCAGCGTTTGAAAAGTAAATTAATAAACAAGTCGTGAGATTAACACGGCGATAAAACAAAATAAATGTATCCCACGGGAACCGCACATTTTCCCGGGATA
>DWPV01004226.1:0-13916 GCA_018251915.1 Urbanus proteus proteus
TTATCATTGGATAGCAGTCGTTAAACCTTGTCGGAGGCCTTGTGGGCGGTTTGAAAACATTCGACACGGGTTGGCCATTAACCCGTATCACCTCCACCAACACGCATTGGAGCAGCGTGGTGGATCTCGGTTATGAGCGAAGACCCGTGCCCAGCAGTGGGACATAAAAAGGGTTGGGGCATCGTGTGATGTCTTTTACGTTTAGTACTTTAATACCGTATCGATTTTATAAAGCAATATATATTTGTGATATGGAAGACAATTCAAAAATTTTACCTATACTATTGATCGGATCGTGAAGACAGGAGACGGGGAATAGAGTTCTTCGATGAATACTTCTTAGTTTTAATAGGATTTTCTAAGTAATAAAGTTTGAGATTTTTTTAGCCTATTTATACATATTTTGACGAAGAACTGGTGATGGAAACGGAGTAATGGAAAACTGAAACTTTTAACAGAGATTAGGGTTTTTTCGGTAACGAATCTCTCAGTTTAGTTAAATATACATATGTAGTAGGATAATTGAAACGATAAGTTCAAAAGAGAACGTGAAGCTCAGATTATACATAGGTTAAGTTAGGTTGGGCTACACTACTTCTACTACTATCTCAAACATTTATTCTAAAGGTCCATAATTATATATCGGTGAAAACAGTTGTTGGTATTTTGAACTGATACGACCTTCGTGGCGGAGCGTTCACCATACCGGTCTGCCGCGCACTGGGTCCCAGGTTCGATTCCCGGCCAGACGAATATCTGAATGATGATTTATATTTATGTTCTGGGTCTGGGTGTTTCTATATTCATTTTTGTGTCCATGGCAACCACGACAGGAGAAAATCCTACTGTGGGACTATAAGTGTAGAAAGCGTCTTCTTGAAATACCTATTTATTCGAAGCAAGCATTTTCTGTAGATAAGGTATAAATTCAATTAATTCAGTTACTCGTAGATAGTTAAACTTATTTATTAAAGCATTGGAGAGTCCTCAAATTATACTTGTATAATTAGCATTCAACTTTTAATGTTATAAAATATTATTACGAAGCTATGCGTTTTAATTTTAACGTTATTTGAATTAATTGGTTAATATTTTTGTTTCATTATTTTTATTAGACTACTACCTAGTCTAATAAAAATAATGAAACAAAAATATTTAGTTTAATTAGTTTAAACTGAGTATAATTAGCGGTTGCAAGGTAACTTATATTAATTTTGTTCTAATCACAATATAATTATTACTAGTTAATGTATATTTCATATATGTTATGATTATATAGGTTATGATATGTCATATGATATTTTAAATTCCCATATTTAGAAGGTAATATAACCTTTGAGACAATAATTATATTAAGTGAAATCGCTGTAGTTAAAAAATGTATACATGCATTTTCTTTAGGGTGGGTGTAAGTATTTATTTTAGGACTAGCTGATCTTCCGGTTTCACTTGCGTTATAATAAAAAGAAATAAAAATGCATACATATTTTAACATAGATACCCAGCGCTTCCAGTGACAGCGCGCACGTGGAGCGCGAACTATAGGGTAGGTATTTCGAAAATTAAAGTAGCCTATATTACCTTCTCTGCATATAAATATCTTTCAGTGAAAGTCCCGTTAAAATTGGTCCAGCCATTCCGAAGATTACTTCATCCAAACAGACAGACAGACAGATTTTTTAAATTGCATTTTCGTTATAGGTATCGTGTATACTTTCATATGCATTAACTAAAAAGGTGTTAGTTTGAAATCACAAACAGACACTTTTATTTTATTTATTTGTAAAGATTACCTTTTGATATTTAATGATTATTTTTCACACCGACAAATCCTAAACCATAACTACATAAACTAGTTATTATAATTATTTACGTACATACCGGTTTTATACCTTGAAGAATGAATCAGATCTTCAACGTTTTTCACAACTTAAGAATTAGTTATATTTTATACACTGTTAAGATAATACTGTAATATTTAAATCTAAACTGCACTGAATAGTTTTCTGCATGTTATTTCAACACTAAAACCTTTTTTGCTGCCAAGTTTTACTAAGTTTTTCTCCGGAGACTTAGACATTAATACCTCCATTAATAACAAAAGTAAAGTAAATATACATACATTTTAAGCTTACCTATAATAAACAAATAAT
This sequence comes from Urbanus proteus proteus, assembly GCA_018251915.1. Classification (NCBI taxonomy): domain Eukaryota; kingdom Metazoa; phylum Arthropoda; class Insecta; order Lepidoptera; family Hesperiidae; genus Urbanus; species Urbanus proteus. The sequence goes on from DWPV01004226.1 coordinate 2,154, forward strand.
CTTTAATATTTGGATACTGTCTAACAACGATTCACTAACAATTTTTACTAGCACATTACATTTATCAGCTAATATGTCATTGGCGATAATCCATTGCTATCACTGTATGCGATAAGATCGTTTTCACACTAACCTATAACAATACGATTTCTTATACCTACATATATGTGATACTGTGGTTACTGTACAATGAGTTTATGTGCCTACTTTTTGTATGCAGTAAGTAATTAAGTAGATGTGAGATTAGATCAAAGGCTGAAACGACTGAAGCTGCCTTTTTGCAAAACAGAATTTTGCATTAACGTGGTAGTTTGTTACATTAATTTTGCAATGTTTGAGGTAAAATATTTCTGTACGATAAAATAACCCATAGATTTAAATAAGCTTAATAGACCGTATGATTACTTAATCTACATTTTATTAACATATGGATTTTACATCTACATGTTTATAGTCCAAGCAAACATTTAGGAATGTTGGAAGACACGTGTCTGTATTATTTTAAATTTCAAATACGAAGTTGGGCGTAGAAGAAACGAAGACGTGACATTAGCATTCCAAAGTAAAAACGTTAAATGTCCTTTATATTATTTGCCACTGCGGTTACATTTATTTGATGTAGATGAGCAAAAGCAAACGATATTAGCAATGGAACGCTAGAGAACGTTAGAATGACCTCTTTACCTACAATATGATATCAGTAAGATTTACTACAGACTAAAATAGGCTTAATTGGTATGGTTTAATATGTTTTTAATACGTTTAGCACTTATCTTTTTTAATTCAAGGTATTATTTTGAAGGACTATAAAAATATTTATTAGGATAGCGAATCTTTCGTTATCTTTTGATGTTTTCCTCTATAATTACTAACTAATTAGGCACTCGTTAGTTTAAAATTCCGTAATTTTTAGAACAAAAACAATATTTATTTTCAAAATGAGTTTCCGTTTTTATTATATAGCCTATGAGAGGCATGTTGGAATTATATTTATAGAAACATTAAACTAAGTATTTGTTCAACAATTCTATTGAAATTTATGACTACATTTTCATTTTATACAATAATTGGAAAGTTTGTACAATAAGTATACTGAAATTGCAGTGTACCTGCCTATTTACAGAAGTTTTCGATATTTTCCATACATAATCCTGCGGATATCAATTACCATAGTTATGGGAAGTAACGATAAGATAACAATCTGAGCTTTACATAATTAACACTAGCTGTGTCCCTGGGTTACACTCGCATTAAAAAATATTACATAATCAATTTGATACGGTAGATTTTAATTTTTATAAAAAGTAAACTACATGTTACCTGAACATATGGACTTTAAATCTATTTTTAATTCTATAATAATTGTTTGATAGGATTTCAATCTCACACAAATTGTAAAAAGTATAAAGTTTTCTAGTATCTTACTTATTCTCAATTCTTCAAAATTTTCGCAACTATGTACAAACGATGTAACACGCGGAACTTCATTATATGTACGGATAAACCATACATTGGATAAGGCATGTTTGCTGTCACAGCAACCGAGTTGATTTGTCGATACGTAGACCGCAAGTACTCAGTAACCTCTGCGGTCAAAGTTTGGTAACTCTCCAACTTTTTGGGGCAATAAATTTTAATTCTCGATCATGGGTAACACGGAAAGTAACGTCACGAGCGGTGTCAAAAAGCAGGCCGGCACATCAGAACAGAAACTTTACAAACTAATTGATTTGAAAGGTATTATTTTGATGTTTTTTAAGGTATTATTTGCTGTTTTAGTCGAATCTTTGACGAAGTTTTCAAGTGCGTCAATTTTAATTAAGTTTAAAATTTAGAGATGGAAATTGTTTATTTAACATTTGTTGAGTACCTTAGAGAAGTATCTGTTTATTTAATGTAATTTAAATGGGTGTAAAATTGTTTTCGATAGTTAGGTAGGATAATTGTTGTAATTGTTATTATTGTTACATTTAATATCTAAATGATGCTAATAAATATAGATAATTTTTGTCACATCCTCAAAATAAACCTCAATTTTGATTTAAAAAAGGATACGTAATTTTTTTATATTTTGCCATGAACATAACAATATATTCTCGTTTAGGTGGAGGTCTTCTAGTAGACATGATGAAGAGGGCTGTACAAAATAAACAGTATGCGGAAATTGACCACGCCATTAAGACTAAAGTAGAACCGTTCCTCTACAATAAGGGTGCTGGACGGTACATACCAATATCCCACCTTGTGCTCTTCAGGAATAAGGAACGACCCAGACATAAATTGGTAAAGCTAATTGGCATAAGACAATTTTGATAAAGCGCAAAAACATCATTAGATTTCGAAAAAGCAAAAAGAGAATTAAAAACATTAACCTTTTAAAAATCCTTCCGTGTGTTCATAAAATTACATAATGTAAAAGAATACTATTATGTCTGCTATTCGTTTTATGACCGTCAGCTTCCTCCTTTAAGAGGAATGGAGAACCCTGATGAAGAGTTCGACATAGAAAAGGACTGGCCTTTTGTCACACAGGATGAGTACGATGCTAACCCATCTGCGTACCGGGAACTTTGTTGGGATCTCAAGGTATTCTTTAAGTAAAATATATGTTATATAATCAAGGAAATAAAAATGTGTCGTGAGTTAAACAGAAAATATTAAGTAATGGACAATAATAGAATATTATGAATTAAGCAAATAAATTAACTTTTACAAGAACTTGTGCTAGTAAGGCACGAAGGAGGGGAGGCTTTTATTACCCCATAGAGTGAACAGGAAAAATATTGAATATAGCATTTAGAAATGCTCTGTAGATAAAGTAATAAAAAAATTACAACTTAATTGCTTTAAAATATTTATTCTCATCAGGAACGGGGTGCAGTTGGAGAAACAATTCTACATTTGTGCTTTCTAAACGCCACCGCCCTACTGGCTGATCTCGCAAAAAGGCTGTTGCGTTTCTATCCAAAACTCATCAACGATATTTACATGGGAGATGAATATTATGGTACAAGTGTTTAAGTTATAACTACAATAATACCATATCTTTAAGTAAGTGATTTTTGTTTGCAGAAAATTAATTGTGTATCAATTGCTGTATTTTTAGGAGAAAATGTGCTTCACTTGACAATTGTAAATGAAGACCCGACTATGGCAAAATTCTTATTAGATGCAGGGGCTGATTATCATGAGCGCTGTTATGGCAACTTCATGTGCCCAGAAGACCAGAAAGCATCACGTTCTGACTCGCAAGAGTATGAATGGGTGAATGTCCAGCCTGATACGGATTATAATGGGTATCTGTCCAAATTCATATTCTTAAAGATTAGTTTCGCTGATACCATCTTTAGTAGGTGTCAAATATATTATAAGATTTTAGATATTCAAAGATATGTTATATGTGCTCTAATTTACTATGACACGACACTATAATTTTGCAAACTATTTACGATTAAAAATGACAAAATGCGTCAGCAGTGGGTACTAGTTTTTATTTAATATTTTTATATTACATTTCACCAGGTACGTTTATTGGGGAGAATATCCCTTAAGTTTTGCAGCGTGTTTGGGTCAAGAGGAGTGCTACAGACTTATACTGGCCAGAGGGGCGGACCCTAATAAGCAGGATACCAATGGCAATACTGTACTGCATATGTTGATTATTTACGAGAAAATGGTAATAAATTTTGATATCAAGTGATAAGTCAACAAGATCTAGTGTTCACAATCTTAAAAATATTCTTTGTTTGCAAACGGTCAACATAACTAATGGTCATAGTCGGAAACACGATTGCAACATCGTGGATGTCAATACCGACTTTTTGAGTAAAAAGAAAGTAAAAGTGCGAATTTATCGTTGTTTCCTGTTAAGTATTCATAATATTGTATGATTTATTTCCTCATCAGAACACTTTCGATATGGCGTATGAAGTTGGGGCATCACTAAATATCCGAAATGTCCAAAACTTAACACCTCTGACTCTAGCGGCTAAGTTGGCGCGGACGGATCTTTTCTTTCACATCCTGAATATCGAAAGGGAGATATATTGGCAAATAGGCGCTACCACTTGCGCTGCCTACCCTCTTTGCCAGGTTGACACTATTGATACTGAAAGTGGTTTAATTAGCAAAGACTCAGCTTTGAATTTGGTTGTGTTTGGGGTAAGTTTGTAAATATCAGAAAACCTTTCTATGATTCATATAATTTAATAGAAAGTACTAGAATACTTAAACCTTTTTTGCAGGAGAAAGACGAGCATCTAGAACTGTTAGAAGGTATGCTCATCGATCTTCTGAAGACTAAATGGGACACATTTGTGAAGTTCCGTTTTTACCGCCAATTCATATTTTTCTCTTTTTACTTTCTGGTGTCAATTACTTGTTTTACGCTACGACCAGGACCTCCAGATCGTCCTAGTAATTCAACTATAGTTAATTCAACTGCTGGAACTCTTGTCAATGATACCGAAATGGTAGTTGACGTTGGTAAGAATTAGATTGACTTGTACAAAGTAAAAAAGGTTGCAAAGCTTCTATCATTTACGTTACCTTTTCTTTCAGAGAATTGCACTATGATTCACAATTCAACGGAATTTGGTACTGGAGCTGTGGAATTGATCAACGGGGCTAAATTTGATGGGCCTATGTGTGGTCGTTTCAAAAGTCATCCCAAAGAAAAAGACAAACGTTAGTATCCTTCTGAGTACTTAAATATAGATTTAGTGGTAATAGTTACAATAATTTAATACAATTTAATGTTATAGCTACTGAGTCGCCTAGAGGATCAGAGGTGGAAGGTTGGTGGGAAGATCTTACAGAAGAATGTAGACTGATGAATTTTGAGACCTGGCACGGTAAGGTATGTAACATACCTAAAAGCCTAAATTTTTATTTAAGAAAAGAATAGAAGGTAAATGTTAAAATAATGCAATATTCGTATTTAAAGGTCAGAATTGCTACGGAATTAATGTTGTGGATGGGAGCATTGGCATACATTGGAGCTGCTCTGCGTGAAGCTAGATTTCTAGGGTTGAAAATGTTTTTTGAAAATCTTAGCACTGTACCTTCTCGGTAGGTATAATGTTTGATCATGGAGCACTAAATTTATATTGCAGTCACATTATTGTTTCTTAAATCTTTTAAATTTATTTATTTATAGGTAAATGAGTGGTTATATTAAATTAATTTGGCATATTGTAATGATCTAGCAGCGTCAATTTTTGAACTATAAAATAATACTCTTTGGGGTTTAAGATTTTAATACATAAGTATTTTGTTTCTTTTTTATTCTTGAATTGGGTGCTCTAGAAAACCGTAACACATTATGTTTTGATCTGATGTCTACAGTGTAATGTTCCTGTTCTCTTGTTTGCTTATGGTGATATTACCCACTCTGAGGGTGTGGTGTGCAGACGAGGCGGAGGACCACTTGGCCGTCATCATCATGCTCACTACGGCGCCTTACTTCTTATTCTTTTGTCGGTACGATTTACTTATACTTAGAAACATTTCCTATTATCATTATTTGTAATCAGTAAATTGACTTAACTTAACATGTGATTTTTGGCTTTTTCTTTTTATAGTGGTTTCAAAACTGTTGGACCATTCGTGGTCATGATTTACCGAATGGTAATGGGTGATCTTCTTCGATTTGTCTGCATTTATTTGGTTTTTGTGATGGGATTTTCTCAGGGTACGTACCAATCAATTTATATTTGAAATAAAATATGTAAAACCATATGTTTATCCCGCTTAATTTGCGACATAAGGTAACAAATAAAAGTTTTTCATTTTTTTTCAGCTTATTACGTAATTTTCTTATCCTTTGATAATCCAAATACACCTGAAGGTGTGGATGATTCAGTATCAAACCCCATGCCATCACCAATGGAGAGCATTATGGCTATGTTCTTGATGTCGTTAACTTCATTCTCAGACTATTATAGCGCTTTCGAACGTACTGACCACGAAATTGAAGCTAAAGTAAGTAAATCGATTTAGTTATCAAAGTGTAAAAAATAGTAATAGATTTGTAGAGAGCAATTGCAAACAAGATCATAAAATCAGTGACGTAACCTACTTCATTTGAGAATAATATTGACCCGTGGCATGCGGCCAAAAATAACGAATCATTTTTATTCTTACAATTATGGTTTGAACTTAACACAATAAGTCTATAGGCTAGCACAATTAAAATCTGAATATACGAGTATTGAGATTGTGGAATATTGTGAAATTAATAATTCATATTGCAGCTTCTTTTCGTGATGTATATGATAATCGTGGCTATACTGCTAGTGAACATGTTGATCGCCATGATGGGCAACACGTACCAGAAGATAGCGGAGACACGCAACGAGTGGCAGCGGCAGTGGGCGCGGATTGTGCTGGTGGTGGAACGTGGAGTGCCACCAGCACAACGACTAAAGCAATTGCTAACTTACAGCCAGCCTATGGCTAGCGGGAAAAGGGCTTTAGTTTTGAGAATTAATCAAAAGGTTCGTATTTTTATTTTTCAGTTTATGTCTATCCAAGTATATCAGAGTTTTTCTGATTAAATTACGTTTTTAACAGATTAGCGTTTTTGTTTACAGTTTTTAAACATAATTTTATTTGTGCCTTAAACATCTGATACTTTATTTAAATTTGATTTAGTTATATGAAGTTTAAGTCATGTTTGTCTAATGAGTATTATCATAATTTTAATGATGAAAAATATGTAATAGTGTGAATATGTAGGATGAAGATAAAGAAGAAATGAAAGAGATTCTCGAGATGAAGCGAACTCACCAGCGTATTGTTGAGAAGAGAAAGCTGCGTGAAGAGAAATATAAAGATTTCAAGGGACGATTACCACCACCGGCCATCAAGGACTATCCTATTAAAAAATAAACAATCACGTTAAAAGCACTTTCTAACCGTAGATCGCAAAACGAACGTAATTATCACGTAATATCAGATATTAGATATCGTAAGATTTATTGTTTATTACTTACTGCATTGTTTGTAGTTTTATAGAATTTACAATTATTACATGTTAGATACGAAAATAAAATCAGAAAACGTTAATGGTATTTCATTTTTGCGAATTGTTATCCTCGTAAATATTTGTAAGCTTCCGGGTTTATTTAAAATTATTTAAAATATTAAATTAACCGTTATTTTTATAACAAAAAACAACATTTTCACACAAGAATATATAGCAGTTAGATGCATCACTGCATTGCTACTAGTCGCTAAGCTGACGATACATTTGTTTAATCAATAAGTGCAATTTGATGAACTCGACAGTATTTTGAGTGACTCCTTTGTTAACAACTCTATTGTGTGGTGCTTTAGATTGAATTAGACATTAAAATAGCATAATGGGTAATACGGAAAGTAATGTAACAAGTGGTGTAAAGAAACAGGCGGGAACCTCAACGCAGAAGCTTTATAAGCTCATCGATTTAAAAGGTAAATAACTATTTTTGTAGTAAATACTATATATGTAGTGGTATAGTAAGTACCAATTTAATAAATATTTTTTACTCTTAATACTTAATAATTGGAGTTAACAATTTTCATCTTAAGTGTGTTTGTATTAAGCGTGTTACTCGCGTAAAAGAAAAAAGATAAAAATGTTTTCTACGATAGTTAATAGAGAATAAGCTCAATTTAGTGTTAGAGCTTAGTGAAAACGTATATAAAATAATATGTTTACATGGTACACATCACGATTTCATTCATAAACAAGAATTTTCTAAGCAGTGCCTTGACTGCAAATAAAACAATCTTGTAGATAAGGAACTTCCTGAAAATGAAATATATCTGGTTCTATGAGTCGACTATTTTAATGTGAATGTCTATTGATGACATGACATTCATCCCTGGTTTAGGTAGATGAAATTAGGCTAACTAATATTTTACCCTTACATAGGTGGTGGTCTTCTAGTAGACATGATGAAGCGGGCTATCCAAAGCAAGCAGTACGCGGAAATCGACCACGCCATCAAGACGAAGGTTGAACCGTTCCTCTATAATAAAGGCAAGGGACGATACATACCAATATCGCATTTAGTTTTGCTGAGGAATAAGGAACGTCCGAGACACAAGCTGGTAAGGAACAATATCTGAAATAAATAAGTTACGAGTATTGTTGAAAAGCATATTATATTTTTCATATACTGAACCGTGACTTTGTCATGAAATTATAGATAATCTTAAGATTATATTGTTCAATATATTCAGTTTTGTTTTGATGCTGGAAATACGTTTTTATTTATCTCCGGTGGCCAAAATCCCAACAAGTATTTAAATATGTCAATAGCTTTTCTTCGTAAATAAAAAAGTTTAAGGGATTTTGAACTTGCAAGACAATAATATAGCACACATAATTACGTTAATCTAATAGTGTTTGATTAAAATATACCAATATATAATTGTGATATATTAAAATCTTCAATAGCCACATAGAATTTATTAAAATGTGAAATCTGTGATATAAGTAATTAGTGAAATTTTGTGAAGGTACTTTGAATAAATTGAATAAAATTGATAATAATATTTCAGTTACCACCATTAAGAGGTATGGAAAATCCAGACGACGAGTTTGACATAGACAAAGACTGGCCTGCCGTCTCGCAAGAGGAATACGACGCTAATCCTTCGGGGTACAGGGAATTATGCTGGGATTTGAAGGTATTAAATATATTCTGGATGGCTAACATTAAATTTCTGAGAATTAAGTTGTATTAAATTTGGAGTACGCAATTTATAGAATTATTTAGGTTACATTTATTTATTACCTTATGATTATTATTATTACTGTTATTGAAGCACTATAGAAGAAATAAATTGGGGTAGATCTAGATCGGTTTGGTTGAGCAAATTACAAAAATGTAAATATCCCGAAAACCATGAGTTTGGACTAAAACAAAAGTAAATATTCTGGTAGCCCTTTGTGTGACCTACACCATAGTAGAAGGAGAACCTACATGTGGTTACAAGGTTGCTACTTTTTACGGGACACCTGTATGTTCATACATATTTTTTATTGCGTAGCTTTCTTAAGAATATCAGACTAAGCCAAGGATAACGTGGTCGGATCTAGTCGACAAACATAAATATTATAGGCGTGAAATATTAGACGTTGTGTGTGGGAATGAAAAAAGAAACTATTAAAGATTTTTGATATAATTTGACGACCCGGATGGCGCAATGGTTAACACGCCGGACCGCTAATCCGAGGGTTCGATTCCCAGCGAGGCGGAAATTTGAATGATGAGTTTAAATTTCCGTTCTTGGTCTGGGTGTGTGTCCTTGTCTTGTGTGTTGTCTATGGCACCCACGACACAGGAGAAAATCCTACTGTGGGGCTATGAATGTGAAGCGTTATTATTATTAATTTGACGATATAAGGTTTTGTAGCTTACGTGTCTTACATTTTTCAGGAGAGAGGCGCAGTGGGAGAAACTATCCTTCATCTCTGCTTGCTGAATGCCACATCTTTGTTAGCAGATCTAGCGAAGAGGTTGTTGCGTTTCTATCCTAAACTCATTAACGATATCTACATGAGTGATGAATACTATGGTATGTGTTAAATCAAAACAGGTTGTTTGTGGAAATGTTAATTAATCATTTGCTTAAGGTATATTAAAAGTAACATCAATTTTGTCGTGGTAACAGGAAAAACAGCGAAGGATTAATTTACTTCTTCCATAGAATGTACTACATCAAAATTGGCTTTTCCATCAACTAAGGGAAATTAATTAACTATGTTACACCGGCCATTACTTTGCATAGATTAAGGAAGTGTTCATAATAAATCATAGCCGCTTTATATTTTCCCCACATCTATCAGGTGCTCTATCTAATGAATTGGCCTTCACACATAATCTTTCTAGAACGAGGATAAAAAAGTTATAAGTAGAATATTTTTTAAATCACTTTTCTATAATAGGTTCTATAAGTACGATTACACTTTAATTACGTTGGCATCAACCCTGTCCATAGTAAAATAATTGTAAGATAAAAATCTCACAATACTAGTTTAGCATTAGTTTATTTTGGGACTAGCTTTTGCCCGCGGCTCCGTACGCGTTAAATTACATATAAATGTAGGTATACCTTTCTCTTGAATCACTTTATCTATTTAAAACAACCGCATCAAAATCCGTTGTGCAGTTTGAAAGATCTAAGCATATATATGGACAGACAGCGGAAAGCGAATTTGTTATATAGGTACTATGTAGTGATAAAGAACAAATTTTATTTTAGAATGTTTTTAAAAGTTAAAATAAATAGGAGACCTATGTTAATCGTATACTTTATTTAGACGTGGGGGAAACCTTGTTACTCGTACACCTACATTAAAATCGTTATAATAAAACAACCTATTAAGTATCATTGATAATTAATGCAATAAAACTTTTATACAATTACATACGTACTCGTATCTACTAACTGAATGTTGTTTCATTAACGTAAATTAAATGAATACTCATCTAAACATAGTTAACATCCCGCGCTCCCGCGTGGGGGCCCGCATGCGCGTGGCGCGCGCTAATGCCTTTTTCGAAAATTAAAGTAGCCTATATTATGTCTTAGACCTTCAGATATCTGCCAGTGAAAGTCCCGTCAAAATCGGTCCAGCCGTTTAGAAGATTAGCTCAGCCAAACAAAAAATGTTTATATTGCATTTTCGTTATAGGTATCGTATATACTTTTATATGCATTGAGTAAAAAAATGTTATTTTGTAATCACGAACAGACACTTCACTTTTATTTATTTGTACCTATACATAATGATGCAATAAAACTTTTATACAATTACATACGTAATCGTATTTACTAACTAAATGTTGTTTCATTAATCCGTCTCAAAGTGGTAGCGCTAGCAATGCTCTTGGCTTTGAAGTGTTTATTTACGAAGCTCGTATATTCAAGAAGCGTTAAGCTTTACGTCGTTACGGCTTTTTAGCATAGTGAAGTACGAACGATATTGTAAGTCATAATCTATACAAATAAATAAAATTGAAGTGTCTGTTTGTGATTTCCAAACAATATTTTTATACTCAACGCATATAAATGATACCTGTAACGAAAATTTTGTCTGTCTGTCTGTTTGGGTGAGGTAATCTTCTAAACAGCAGGACCGATTTTGACGGGACTATCACTGGTAGATAGTTGAAGGTTTAAGCTGTAACATAGGCAACTTAATTTTCGAAATAAAGTCTTAGCACGCGCTCCAAGCGCAAGAGGTCCCTTTCGCGGGAGAGCGGGATTTCAGTTATGTTTAAATATGTATTCCTTTTTACTTTTTAAACGCAGGTAAAATCGCAGGGATCAGCTAATCCTTTTTATTTCTAATCTAAAAATAAGATATTTTATCTGATCTGATTATGAGTATCCTTCATGCATTGTTTTCTGTGAACCATGAAAATTGAACGATAGTTTTATTTTAACATGTACCTGCATACCGTCTTTTTATGTCCCACAAATGGGCACGTGTCTCTTTCCACATCTGGGGGAGCTTTGGGGTTGTGTGGAGTCGTACATGATGTTTTCAAACAGCCCATAAGGTCACCGGCGAGGTTTTAACGACTGCTATCTAATCCACTAGTAAAGAGCTTAAATGTGCTCAACATCAACAAAAATTAATTAATAAATCGTGGGTATTTCTTTTCAGGTGAGAGCGTTCTCCACATGACAATAGTAAACGAAGACCCGACAATGGTGAAGTTTCTTTTGGATGCTGGTGCGGATTACCATGAGCGTTGTTAC
>DWPV01004227.1:0-13914 GCA_018251915.1 Urbanus proteus proteus
ACGTAGTTCTAACTTTTGGAAGAACCAATTTGATTCCGGACGTTTAATACGTTCTTTACCCTACGTCTATTAATACAATAGTACAACACATCTATATATATAAATATCATTATATCACAGACAATATAAGTTGCGGTGTTAAGTATGTACCTACAAAACGGTGGTTGTTAGTGTCAATGCTTTGACTGAATATCATCTTCACGGTTAAGTTAAACCTCAGTAAGCTTAAACCGTACGGGTTCTATCCTAAAATGTGGACGGCCGGAAACTGAATCATGATTCTACAATTATTACGGTTTTCATAACTTCCGCATCGTTCAACTGCTGTTTAAAAATGCAAGAAAAGACGTAAAACATTCGATGCTCTTCAAAAGGAGATAGTAAAATATTTTTTCCGAGAAAGTAACTCTTCATCATAATCGATCACTTTCTTCACCAAAATCTAACATTCGATGTAATTGACAACTATTTGCGGAGGTTCTCAAACTTTCCTGACCTCTAGCGTCTTGCATAAGAAACAAGTGCGCTCTGTTTCGCTTTATGTAATAGAAAGTGATCTGTCATTAGGCTAATCGCACACGGCGTACGAATAACGCGGGTCGCACGATGTGTCGTTGCGTGTGACCCGCTGGATGATCTTCCTAAGGCGGATTCCACAGTGACTGAATCTAGTGCATAAGTTTAAGAAAGAAATTAGTCAGTTAATATAATTATCTTAAGATGCAGTTGAGATGCATAAACTCACTTTTAACTTCAATACTTATTGATTCTTTGATAAATAATCTTCACTAAGTATTTATGTAAAATATTGTTTCTTATATTTCGATAAATATGTAAATATATTTGTTTCCTTTGTAGGTTGCCTACATTATTAAATTTATGCACAAACACTCTACACTCATAGCCCCATTTAGGTTGCAAATGCCCAGAAAAACCCACAGACAAGTAAACAAATACCGAAACACAGAACGAAATTAATAAATAATTAACCACTTTAATCTACATATACTAATTATGCATAGGTATGTGACATTTTTTTATTACTAACGTCTACGACACACGAATTAACCTAATAGGTAAGAACACGCCCTTATGCGTACACATTACCTATCATTGGAAACAATTTTATACTGTCAAATTATTGTTGAGATGCGTGTTATGTATTGTGTAACACCGAGAGATACACACTATACACACACTTACAATCTGAAGATGGTATTGAGTGAGACTATTAGTGATGGCATAAAAAAATAATGTTTTGATAATTATGCAGATATAGCGTATTCGCGGATGACGAAACTTCCGATTTGTATAATAATAGGCTCGATTGGAATAATAAACTTGTTATCTCTGTTATGTTTTCTTGACCAACATTATATAAAAGACTTACTTTATACGCACGAAATCCGTAATATTGAGTAAATACGCCGAATTTCTTCTTATTTCTTATTTTCGAATGTTTTGCATACACCAAGAATTTAATTAGACATTTAATAGAAATATTGTGAATGTCTTGAAGTTCGCCCGACAAAATCTATTTCTGGACAAATTTAAAACATACTTGTTGACAATCTGTATTTGCTATCTTATATCTTAAACAACATTTACTTTACGACAATCATATAAATATAAATGTAAAAATTTAGGTACATAAATAATTTAAATACTTTCAATTTGATTTTTTAACAGAGGAAGTTATGCTATATAATTTCTAAACGTCAAAAAACATAACCAGCATCCCATCGATCACGCATATTATATACGTGTTATGTATTGTTTATCATAAATCAGTGTGCCTATGTAATTGGGCGGCTTTCTATTTAAATGTCCAAAAGTGTTACGGCGAAAGTGCTGGGCATCTGCCGTTTGTTTTGACTCGTTTTCACTTTTCTTTTTGCGCGATTGAGTAATGTGCTGTGATAATAAATAAATGCTCCTGTTTTATTTCCGGGAATTATTCTGGATATGTCGCTGATAAAAATATGGTCTTAAATTGAGAATGTTCTTTTTCTTTGACCCCCGTAGCGGAGCGGTCACCATACCGCTCTGGCGCGCAGTAGTTCCCGGGTTCGATTCCTGACCAGACAGATATCTGAATGATATCCGTGTTTGTGTAGTCGTCTTTGTGTGTCCATAGCAACCACGACACAGGAGAAAATCCTACTGTGGGGATGATGAATCCTATTATGAGTGTACAAAGCATACGCAGTATCTTTTAGGTTTTTGTTTATTTTTTTACTCTTCATCCGCGGTTAGTGTGTGTTCGTCTTTTCCACTCTTACCCTATCTCACTCCCACTGGCCCAACTCTCAATATGTAAATAATATTATAGTATCCTGAATTAAATTTTGCGTACAGTTATTTGCTACTTCAAGGAAAAAAAGTTGTACGTAATTTTTATCCCATTCAGTACCATCCATCCCCATCTCACCATCATCACCATTTCTTTCCCTGAACATCTGCGATACGATAGCCATAAAGCCCGCGAAATTAGATAGTTAACAATTGGCCGAAACCTCCGCCCATCTAAGTTTTACGATTTATTAGCGGAAAGGTGTTTATGACACCAATGATTGACATTCGCCTTGAAGACCGGTTCGTCCAGTTATAGCCATTCGACTGGCCATTTCACGTAACGTAAGACAGGTGCAACCGCGTGACTAGGCATTGTGTAAATGGAAGCTGTCTATAAATAATAAGCTATGTGTAATGATTGATAAGGTATATTGCGTGCGATGCCTATATTTCCCGCAAGTGCCTAGTGTATCTTGCGTATGATGCCTATATTTCCCGCAAGTGCCTAGTGTATCTTGCGTATGATACCTATATTTCCCGCAAGTGCCTAGTGTATCTTGCGTATGATGCCTATATTTCTCGCAAATGTGAATGCCGACTTACTTATAAGGTGAACTTTGTACTTAACTGTTCGCAGCTGCTGTGTGTATACAACCCCAGTTTTTATGGAGTTGGTTACAGTCAATGGGTGGCAGTGACTACTTACTATCTGGAGGATTACTCGTTTTCCAATTCAATCGAATATATAAATAAATCTAATACAATAAGAAAAAGTTGGGAAATGTCCCACTTGTTCTGCCTTAGCACTCTTAATCGTAGATTGTAACTTTTTGTAATAGACTTCCCAAAGGAATATAGGTTACCTTTTCTTCGTATGTTTATTTTTGTTTCCACTACGTTCAAAATAGGACACAACTTCTCAAGTTTTGATTTCTTACACAGAAGATTTCTCCCAGTTTTATCAAGTTAAAACTGATGAACCAAGTTAAGCAAACAATTTACACAAGAGAAAACTAAAACTTACAAAACTTAACGACATTTAATCTACTTTGTCCTTTCTCCTTATCATGACATCCGGTTAGAACCTGCCCTTGTTAATTGGAAAATTACTAAGATATTTACACGACACTGTCAATAGGTCAGCTGAAGCATAGAATAAACATAGTTATCTGGGAATCTTCCGTGGACTTATGATAAACGAAGGTGACGTGGTCCTGACTAACCCAGCCACGACCAGGGTTGGCAATCTGTATTTTATAGAGACATAAAAGACGCAATGACTAAAATATTACTTCAACTTGTAAGTAAATCCAATCTACATAACAGAAACGATTACAATACATGTAGTTTTCGACCATTTTTCAGCCTTTTGAGGTCGACTGCTAAGCATAACAGCCTCTCTTATTGTGGGTATGGTCAGGAAGATGCTGCTGTCCATCTTATAGATTTGGACCCTTAATTGTGTAGACCTTTAATGAGAGAGCAATTTCATTAACGTATGCTTTTTTGCAAGCTATATCTAAAAAAAACGTTGTAGTTTAACCTCGCAGCGTCAAAAGTATGACAAATTAAAATTTGATAATTATTTTATTTTCCTTTGTTCGAGATCATTTCATATTATCTACAGTAGGTTACTTGTGAACCCTAGATACAACTGGCATCGGCGCACTTGACGTGAATCAGAGCTGACTGCTCATTATTAATAATTACAAGATTACATCTAAGTTAGTCACACAAGTGTAAAATATGCAGTTTACTTGTAAATTGTGATGAAATAAGTGATGTTCAGCTGCTTCGGCAAAGAAAAACGGTAAAGATAACAAAAGTATTTTAGTTATTTTATGTAAAAAGTAGCGTGCATGCAGGGAGAGTTAAAACCGAAATTTATTAGTGATGCGTTGCTAATCCTAAAGACTGTCTTGGAACGCTTCGAAATAATGAATTTGTCTTACTAGATCTAAAACACAGCAGTGCTATTAATTAAGATTAAAATCTACAAAAATACTCCTTTCATTTATAGAAGAATTACTTCACAAGATGCCATATTAAGTTGATCGCATGATCGGATAGATATCCCCCACGTTTGCGACACTGATTTCCCGTAAAATCATTTTCCGTGTTTAAAATAAACCTTATAGGAAGCCATCAATAATGCATCGGTGCAGTATATGGGATAATGGTGTAAGGCCTTACGGGGAACAATTTATTCCAGGATGTACTTAGCGATAGCTTTGTGGGCATCACACTGCGCGAGTGCCGACAGTCTCTAGGAATCAATTCGAATAACTTCAGGAATATAGTAGGATCGCGCTTCAAATTTTTGCAATTGTTTTAGATCTAAGCGATAGTATATTTTGATTTGAAGAGTATGGGAAAGCTGCACTAACTAACACCACTCGTTTTTACATCCGCTACTCAAATGTTCTAATTCATTGATGTCAAATTCACGCGGTTTACTAACTTTGTAACATCAAAGGGACTACAATATTTTTCAAGAAATAATTATTAAAATTGAATTTAATTAGGGGCAACATTTGATACAAGTGTCATAATACAATATCCTCCATCTGAATCAACTTCGCAGACGTTGAGATGAGACTATGTTTTTACCGGATTTTAATTTTTAGTCCAATTAACACAATAAAAATAGCAAATTTCGTTAACACTGGCAAGTTGTCTCCAGCTTCTTGCGTTCTGTTTTATCATTCCTATAATATGATTTTTTATCTTATTTTCAGGGCGGGACGCAGAAGGCGGAATCCTCTGGCGCTGTACAATGACGACGATGGCCACGACCTCAGCGATCTGGGCATCGGCACCTCCAGCACCAAGAGCAGCCTCAGTGAAGACTGTGACACACACAGTTTGGCTGTGAGTAATGCTTTTCACTTAACATCTTTTTGTCCGAATATCGAGTCTGAAAGTGTTCAGCGTATTGATATTATAACGTAGACGAAAGCAGCGTGTATTTACTATATACCAAAGGATTTGAATAATTTAATAAATAGTCTCAGCATCTTTATTTGTGAAATTGTATAAAATTTAAAACATTTATAATAATTTAATGTGACTCATTTGCTATGTTTTCAGAGCGATGGAATGGACCTGGACAAAAACCACTCAGACGTGGACAATATGTCCAATTGCGATAACACCCGCAAACTCGGCTCGAGTGCCAACGAATACGACACCTGCACGACCACGACTATCAGCTCTCCTGAACCCGAAGAGTACACATACGAGGGTGCCATAGAGGGCTACAAATCTAGAATTATATCACAAACTAACAGTAGCATTGTCAAAACGGTCGTCAACAACAACCTCAAAGAAAAGTCACCAGACAAAAGCAACGGTGACGTAAACAGAATCCGAACGACCGTTAGTAACAAGATTGAGGAGAAACTTTCCTCCTTTCAACAAGAAAGAGTAAACGACACCAAAAATAACAATCAGAAAAAAGACTTGCCGAAAGTCGATATTCACAAAAGAAGAGAACAGTTTGAGAGAGAAAACTCTCAAGAACCACAAACAAATAAACCAAAATTACCTGATATTTCAAACAAAAGGTCTATAAAGGAAAGACTGTCTAGTTTAGAAAAATTCACAGAAGAAATGCATGTGCAAAAGTCTACAAGCGACCTGACGAAGTTACCTACAGAAGTGCGGCCACTTAAAGAGCGCTTATCTTCTCTTGAAAAAGTCAAATCTGCCTCCTCGGAAGTCGACAAAGGCAAGCGGCTTTCAAATGGAGACCTAAGTAATGCAAGATCACTAAAAGAACGCCTCTCTAGTTTGAAAACACAAAAATCTGAAGAGGAAGTAAAAATTACAAAAGTTGAGGTTAAAGATGTGTCAATGAGTCTTAAAGAACGGCTGTCTTGTTTAGATGCAGCTAAAAATAAGGAGATTCCTAAAATATCTGTTGAAGACGAAATCGCTGCTAACAATAAATCGGCGGATATAAACATCAAAGACGAATCAAAGGACAAAATGTCTGATAGTTGTATGAAAACAAATATGTCTGGTATTGAGAACCAAATGCAGAGTTTTTGCCGCTCTCTTGATAGCTTGGACATTAACGGACAGTCTTCTCCAAACTCCTTTGAGAGAGTTCAGAGTTTAGAAGATTTTGATTGCGCTGATTTGCAAAATAACACTGTTCCTAGTGACATTGAAACTGAAGACAGTGGAATACATACAGCCAGGGATTCGTGCATACCCGCAGACGATATCGCAGATTTGACTCAAGTAGCTTCTCCCATTGGAGAACCTATGATTGAAGTTTCTGAGTACGAATCTTCTAACGAAGATAGTATTATGACATTGGAGCCAACGAAAATTCCCATGGAATTAATTTCTGAGCCTGTTCAAACTATAACAGCGGATCCTATTGTGGAAGAAGTCGAAGAACAGGATAGCAAAACTGAAGATAGTGACAGTGCTAGCAACTATCTACAAGCTGTGTCTCAGCCAGAAGAGTTAAGTGTTACAGACGACGTGACCGAAATACAGATGGACAAAGAAGACGAAGATACGTTAAAGAGTTTGGAAAATCAGGACTCAAGTGTAAGTCTCAATGAGCCTGGATCTACATCGTCCGATACTGACACTGTGGTGTTTCAGGGGAAAATGACTATACACTTGAACTTGAATGAAATATGCAATAATCTAAATACTGGTGCTGGAAACAATTCTAACACTAACGATATTAGTACTAACGACACTTCTAACAGCAAAAGCATGCCAATGGTAACTGTCTCTAATATTACAACTACTACTAACATCTCACCAAAGAATTCCATTGAAACGCTTAGAACATTTAGCGATAACGATTCACTAACTCATAACATTGTTGATGTAGAATCATCCAAATGCTCGCCAGATAACCAGATTGTAGGTATCGACATATCTCATCTCAGTCATTCTACATCTCACAACGCTCATGAGTCTAATCAAAGCGATACAGCCACCAACACAGGTAACAAAGATGTAGCGGTAAGTAACACTCAAGATTCTAATCCGTTTTGGGAAAAGAGAACCAAACGTTGTATAGAGCCTAATAGACGTAAAACTATTTTGTTTATTAATAACAAAGTAACGGTTAAATCCGCGATGAATACTAGTAACACTAGTGTCAAGGAAAGTGCCTAAAAGGGCCTAGGGTTTGATATTTTTCAATATATAGCCATACGATTTCTCAGTATTGCCTAGCAAGTTAGATGAGAAATGACGTGATGGTCAATAAGTTTTATAGAATTTTTATGATCTCGTATATTCTGATACGATTTCCGGTCTTCCGATTCCAACCCACCCTAATTATACCTACATTAGAAAATGCCTTACATTGAATATATTTGGTATACTAATTTTCTAATTCTCATACATCATACCTTAACAGTATTTATAATACAATTAGTTTTCACGTTGTATCTAATAAATTCATGTGTTAAAAGAAAATAATATTAAGCTGTAGTGGATGTAGACAATTTAAATCATTAATTCAATTTGTAATAGTAGATGAACAGGGTAAATGTGGACCCCATTAGACACATTACATAAATTTTGATATTACCAAAATAGAACAAAAAGTAGAATCAAACACTCTTCATAATCAACCACCATTTAGTAAATTTGTTCTTTAAAGTGATATCTGTAAATTCATTATATCGAAAATATATGTTACACTGTTATGTATGTCTTTTATTTATGTACATATTGTATATCCTGTCATATATATACCATCTTTAGATCCATTGTCCTAGATAAAGTATGTATGTAAATTGAGCTAAATGCGTGCAAAATCAGAATCCGCCACTGAGTATGATAAAAACGATTCCCTTATCAACGAGAAGCATATCTTTAGCAAACAGGCCATATCTTGTGATTATGGCTTAGTAGGGTAAACGTCGTTCGCAGAATAGATTCCTTGCCGATGCTCGTGATGTACTGATGTTATTTTTAAAATATCTTTATCGATAGGAACCTTGCATCAGCTTTGGGTGATGGGTTAACAAGGTAAGACAAGTTCTACGTAGAGTTTGCGCTTCATTCTAACACGCATTCCGCCGCATACTGCTAACTGTGCCATGATGCTTATGTTATGTTCTCGCATGTGTCCTATAATTTTCTTTCTATCTTTTATTGTTTTTTTTTTTTACAGTGATTTTATATTAATTTGTGCTTTGTTTTTATATTTTGAAGCGTTGATGTTATTAATGTTTTCGAAATTTTATATGATTTTAATCAATCTCTTTCAACTCTTCAGGTCATAGACGCCCTAGAATTAGCATTCAAAGAGTTAGATTCAGAAGATAATATAACTATTGATACAATGGAGGACTCTGACCATAAGTCAGATGAGGGCAAGCCGGATAACAAGAATGTACAAAATATAGATGCTTTGCTGGATTTCGACGTAGACAACAAAGTGTCAGTGACACCTTTGTATGAAAACATAGATATATTCTACCAAAACTCAGCATCCGATGGAGCGGCTTTCCCATTGGATTTACCGTCCAACGTGCTTGAACCTCCTAAGGAGAAACCTCCACCGCCGCCCATGGAAGATAATGGTGTAGATGAATTGCTTGGCAACGTATGTATTATATTTTTATTTTCGTATAATTTAACTATAAGGTAAATTCAACCTATCCTAACTAGCGATTTTAAGTAGAGCAGAAAAAATACTTTTTTTATAAAACAATAATTTCATAAGTTCCTAATTTTATTTTTTGAAGGGAAACTTCAAACATACGAGCTCCGCACGACGCATCAAGAAGGAGATTCGGAACAAGCGCACCAGCTTCCTCGGCATTGAGGGCCAAGTTGACGACAGCTACCTCGACGTTGACCTGACACTCGCCCCGCGCCCTGACATCACTTCCTTCCTCCAAGAGGAGACCAAGATAGAGAAGCTTCTCTACAAGAAAACTCTCTCACATGATATGGATGCGAAGTTAAGAGATAGCAGGGACTCAGGCGTGGATGTGGACAGGGGACCGTCAGCTGAGGCTTGGTACAAAGGTCAGTCGTCGCCGGAGACGTCAAATCCTCATAGCAGACAGAATAGCGAGGTAAGATATTTCCCTTTTTCTACACTAATTTTTTCTACACTCTCTTTCTCTACAACTCTTTTTCTACCTTTATCATTCGATAGCTTCGTCATAGATCATCTGGACATAATTATGAGTCATTCACGAAGATAAAAATTGGTTTATAGATGTTTATTGTATTTAACTACATGATTTGATAAGTTGATAAAAATCTTCAAATCATTATCAGTGTCGTAATCTTCTAATCTTTTGTCAATATTGTAATAAGTATGATTATTACAACTAGTAATCATGTACATGTTTTGATTTTTCATTCATTCATTTGAAGTGATCTATATAAATTGACTCTTCTTTCGTGAAATATTTTTTTTCCAAAATCATTTTCGCTTTTCAAAAGCATATTTTTTTATTCCAGCCCTACACGCACATCACAGTGACATCAGACGAAGAAGAGAGTACTAAAAAGAAATCTGAGCAAACGTTCAACAATCACCTCGCAACCAAACTGTCCGGTCTCACCGAGACAGTAGAAGCTGATGACAAGATCGAACACTTGGATAAGAAGCTACAGCAGCAACAGGTAAGCGAATGAGATGCGATTAGCGAGGATAATGTTATTGATTACGGCACGGAATTTGAGCTCCATGGGGTTTTCGAGGGCTTTTTGAAAATGTTACAAAGTTAGTGTATACGCGAAATGATTTTATAATTGAAATCACATCAGTAAATGTTACGTAAGAATGTATGTCATATTTTTTTGGATTAAAAGAAAAGATTAGAAACTAAAAGATTATTAGAATTGATGATAAATGAGCAGTTAATGAAGATATGATAATATAATATACATTCCATTGCAGTTCAAAAACCTAAAACTTAATGTCAGAGATATTTTTGTAAGTTAATTGCATTTGATTATTTACATTGAGGGCTTTATTTTTCTTTGGTATTAATGTAGTACACCTGCATTTAGATTGAAATTTTATTACTGCCAATGTTTTTTTTAATGATGTTTAGATAAAGTTCTCTGACTCAAATTTCGCGCCCATTGCTAAAACATTAATTAACTTCGTTAATACGAGTAGTCAAGTGGATTACTTAAAGATAAAGTTATTAATCAACAGCAAATATCTTTGTAATACCTAAATGATTAGGTTAATTGATCATATTTTAAAAAATTGCTATCTATGTATATATTGTCGTTTGATTTGTTGTATAACGTAGATCTCGTAGCATAGTTTTGGTTTCTTTTTGGGCTAAAGAGATTTCGTCTCGAATTTATTTTGTAGTTAGTATTTCATAAATATTAAATGCTACTTTAATTATTTTTCCAAATTTGTTGATTTTGTATGCGAATATGCATGCTTACAAATATACGAACTTTGTTGCTAGAAAATTGTATAGCCTACTGAATGCTCATGAGGCCGTATAAATGTATATAGATTTAATGTAAGACAATATGTACCTTATTTCTTACTTTATAAAAGTAATTTCAGCAGCAGCTTTGACTATTAATGGTTATGGGACTCCGCTATTTATGTAACGCCATTTGTATCGTGGATGCTGGAAACCACTAATCTTTCATCTTGTGTTCATAAAATGTATGAAACCACTAAATTTAAGGAAATATCTATCAGTTGTTAGTTCTTGCTGTTTAGAGAAATATTTATCACTGTTAAATAGTTTAAGTACTAGTATATTATTTTTATTGTTATGCTCACTATCGGCCGATTGGTAACGGAGATGATTTCCCAACGGTGGGGTGTGGGCTGTACCTATTTTATTATGTAAGGATGTTGTTATTTCCTTAGGAACACATTTCAAATTCGCCACTGGTTTTGGCTTAATAAAAGTGGAAGTTTTCTTTGAAATGCTGCAAATAATTACAAAAGCTTAATTTTATGCTTTTCTTTTTTCTTTATGCATAGTTACTTTTCTTGGAGTAGTTTTATATACTGTGGTAGTTGGTAGACTGTCAGTAGATTTGATTAGTATATTAGTATGTATGATTCCTAACGTTAAATAAAAATTATTTATATCACAATATACAGCCTTTTATTTGCATCTGCACCTCGTAGTATACTTCTAGCTGTGATGCGCTTTGCATGTAGTTTGAAATTGCAATAAATTAGCATAATAAGATTTTATAAAGTTATTTTTTTTACATTTTATGTTTTGTGTCAGTTCAGTTTGATACATTGCATTTGTCAATAAATCATTACCGTTAACCACCATGTAGGAAACATTATATTTTTGTGTACCAAAATTATTATGAAACATTACAAATTCCAGATTTCATAAATTACTTTTTAATAAAACATATTAATTTATTTTTCGAAAACATTATATTGTATATTTTTTTTCTACCGATTCAAATGTTAGTCTACACAATTTTTGGATCATATTGGCTTCAAAATTTCTCAAAAAAATGTTCAAAGAATACACCAACCTCCATTATAAAGTACTTGAACAAAACTTTGGACATAATAAGTACGAAAGAGCACAAATATAATGGTTCCGCTGGCTCACTGGCATTCTGTAAATAACAAGATGTGCGGCGGGCGGCGGCGCGGCGGCGGCGCCGGGGGGGACCGGGGCTCACAGGTGACTGATGTTTTACACTGCTAATATACTCATATCAGGAACGCATACCTTTGTACAGCTATTTACGAGATACAACTGTATAATAATGGTATATATCAGTAAAGTGATGTCGAAGTCCAAGTACGAAAATTTCAAAATATCCCAAAAGTTAACTTTTCATTCAGTTTTGATGATATGATCAATTGATCGTGTTTATTGAATGTTTTTTGATTAATGAGTGATCTACTCTTAAACATATATATCATAGTTATTGTCAATGCAAAAGTATGCGGTCCTACGAATTGCTAAGCTGTTCTATTAACAATGTTTGGTTTAATGAAAACATTTGTACATAATATTATTCAAATCATGTTATTCATAGAAATTAAATTCATAGGTATTCAATGTTTCTGCATGCAATGATACAAATTTTATTTGTTCAAAATATCACCTACAATCTTCTTAGATTTCATTCTTCTGTAAGTTTCAAATTGATTACATGAATTGCATTTTATAAATATTGAAAGACAAACCGAACATTGTACCTGTTTTCCATTCAATCAGTTACATGATTCCATTTAACTCACGCTAGCTTCAATTGTCACTATAACCGCAACTAAACACCAACTAACTCTCAATTTCCATCGAGAACTGTTTAATAAATCTAACTAACCATAACAGGAAGTACTGCGTTTCGAAAGAGAACTCCTACAACTGGAACAAGAGGAACTGAGACGACAAAGAGAGAATTTAATAAGGGATCAGAATAGAATAATGCAAAAATCCGTCCAGGACATATCATCAGTTAGTACTCCAGAGAAACCACAAAACAGGCAAATCAAGGCCGTGAACAATAACTATAGACATTCAATGCCGAACCTACTCGTCAGTGAAAACTATAAACCGGTACCCGTCGAACCAGAAAAACCGGTGTTCGACGAAAATTTAAAAAGAAAACCGTTCGTCTCAGAAGAACACATACAAAGTCACTTCGGAGTAGAAGAGAGTAGAAAGGTGCTGTACGACGACAAGGCGAAGTTTGCCGAAGTTAGACGACAAGTGCCGAACGTGATGCGGCCGCCGCAGCCAGTGCTGCCCCCTAAGCCCAAGAGTCGGGAGTCCATTGAGAGGGAGATTACTATGAGGTATGTTGACCCACATCATTTTTTATTTTAGGTATATTCAACCCTTTATGGATTTTTTAATTTGCACAAATATTTGCGCAAAATTAGTACAGTTGTCATTCCTGAAAAAAAAAATGGAAAGTATAGATATTAGTAAAGATTAGTATAGATTAGGTTGGTAATCGTTTAAAAATCCCACATAACCCGGCGTCGCTCAACTTTTGAAGGTTAACAAAAAAAAGGTACGTAATACTTTAGTAATTGAAATATTGGAGTGAATGCTCATATTTCAAATCTAGTAGACGATAAGGTAAAAAATAGTTAGAGGTTGGAATAAATATCAATAAAAACACGGAGAGAACAGAGTAGTGTAAAGTCCAAAACATAATATTTCAGAAGCAGCCGCGTGCCGTCCGCGGTGGAGTACGTGAACGTGGACCGGACTGCAGTCCAGCTGCGGCAGAAGACCAACAGCAACGGACAGTACCACCCGATGACCAGGCACACGTTGCAGGTACATTAAAAAAACTGAAACTATAAGGATTAACGAAAAATGCTGAAAAGACTTACGAGGACTATTTTGATCAAAACCAAAATTGCGTATTTAGTTTTAAAAAAAATCATTTCCCTAGCCGGGAATCGAACGAGTTAATTTTGTGAAAATAAATCACATCCTGTATTATTGCGCCATCTAGTGTTACTTATAAGGAACAAATTCTGATAACTAACTATATCTGTCAAATAAAAGGAGTAAAAAAATGTTACTTTGAAATCACAAACAGACACTTTAATTTTATTTATAGTACATTGTGACCTAAGCCCACACTTTACGCACGCCTTTCAGCGTGCGAGCGGACTTATGT
>DWPV01004228.1:0-13911 GCA_018251915.1 Urbanus proteus proteus
ACACAGCAGCGCTACACTGCTGTTATAACAGAAATAGGTGTGGCGGTGGTGCCGCCGGAGTCGAACTACATAGAGTTACCTTTAATTTAGTTTACCTGTCAGGTTCAAGAAATGAATAAAATCTAGTCAGTATATTAGATCCAATATTATTCATAGTCTTTGTTGTTAGATCACACTCATAGAAGAATACGCATTTGCCGGGGAGATTATCTTTTGTAATACAATCTGAAAATTAATACAAATATTATTAGAATGATATCATTCTTACCACGTTTTATAGTAATACTAGCTGATTCCCGCGGTTTCACCCGCGTTTAAAATGTAAAAATGAATACATATTTAAACATAACTGAAATCCCGCTCTCCCGCGTCGGCGCGCGATTGCGCTTGGGGCGCGCGCTAATGCTTTTTTCCAAAATTAAATTAGCGTATGTTTTGCCTTAGACTATCAGCTATCTTCTAGTGAAAGTCCCGTCAAAATCGGTCCAGCCGTTTAGAAGATAAGCTCAGCCAAATAGACAGACAGACACACAGACAATTTTTTTTGTCAGTCTGTGTGTGACTTGGATGCGGGTCCCCTCGTGGGAGCGCGGGATGTTACCTATGTTTAGATAAGTATTTCTTTCTACTTTTTTAACACGGGTAAAACCGCGTTGATCAGCTAGTAGATAACGTAGTACACGTACTTGTTTTTCCGTCGGTTTGTCTCTTATGTCTCTGGGCTGAGGGTTCCATAGCAGTGTCGCCTGGAAAGTAAATAATAGTGGTGATAAATAATTAATTCAATCAAATCAAAATTTGACGACCCCCGTGGCGGAGCGGTTACCATACCGGACTGTCGCGCAGGGTTCGATTCCCGGCTAGACAGACATCTGAATGATGAATGTATATTTCTGTTCTGAGTCTGGGTGTTTGTGTATTCGTCTTTGTGTGTCCATGGCACCCAAGACACATGAGATAATTCTACTATGGGGCTATGTGTGTAGAAAGTGTCTTTAAAAAAATATTTGTCAGACGTCATCTTTGACGGTTTGGATTTGAATTGGAATCGGAATCGGAATCGGAATCGGAATCGGAATCGGAATCGGAATCGGAATTGGAATCGGAATTGGAATTGGTTTCGTGATGTGGACGCTGCTCGCTCGGGCTTCGCTACCATCACATGAGCGCAAGGTTAATTGCTGCAACCCTTTTTTGTCCCACTGCTGGGCACGGGTCTTCTCCCACAACTGAGAGGCTTGGAGCGTACTCCACCACGCTGTGCCAATGCGTGTAGGTGGAGGGGAGTCGAATGTTGTAAAACCGCCCATAAGGCCTCCGACAAGGTTTAACGACTGCTATCCAACGATAACAACCGGGACCGACAGTTTAACGTGCCCTCCGTTGCACGAAACCGCGCACGAAATTTTGCCACCAGCGGTCACCCATCCATGTACCGACTGTGCCCGACGTTGCTTAACTTTCTAGATCGGTAAAGATCTACGCAACCCAGGGCTATATGCGCTTCATCAAGGTTTATACAGGATTATTTCTTTCAAGTGAGTGTGGATGGATATCCGGAACCATAAGGATTAGCGAAAAAGTTGAAATCGATTTTGATAAAAACGAAAACTGCATTCATTCGATTTTCAAAAAAATATACCTAGCCGGAAATCGAACGAGTTTATTTTAAAATTATTACAAATGGGAATGGCCGTTTATTTCTTTTGTTTGTTTGTTTGTAACGCCTTCATGCCCTAACTGTTCAACCGATCGTTATGAAATTTTGCACACACATTGTAAGGGGTCCAGAAAAGGACATAGAGTACCTTTCATCCGGAAAAAACGTACTGCTCCCGAGGGATAGAAAAGTAACTTTTATACCTACAACCTACTTTGATACCTAAGGCCTCTTTGTGCGAATGTACACATCAGCGTGTGCGAAGCTGCGGATAAAAACTAGTAAAACAATATAAATTATTTTTGAAACTTACCATTTTCCATTACTCCTAATTTGTGTGGTGTCACCATCTCATGTTTTACGCATGGTGGAATTGCTTTAAAATTGCCTGAAAAAATTAAATTCTGTACTTATTATACAGGTGAATATTTCATGTGTACAACAAAAATGCAATTAAAAAAATGTTTGTCTGCCTGTTTGGCTCGGTAATCTTCTAAACTGCTGGACCGATTTTGACGAGAGTTACACTGGAAGATAGCTGAAGGTCTAAGGCTTAACACAGGCTAATTTTTAAAAAGCATTAGCGCGCACTCCACACGCATTTGGACGCCCTCACGGAGGCGCGGGATATCACTTACGTTTATAAGTAAGTACGCCTTTTTATTTCTTATTATTATTTATTATTTATTTCCTATTAACGCGGGTGAAACCGCGGGGATAAGCTAGTAAAAAATACAAACCATTCTCATCTTCGTTAGCATTCCTACACGGAACGTTAAGAGGTGGATTCTCAGCGTTAAGAGTTTTAAGTACCGCTTTATCTTCTGTCAATTCTTTGCTTGCTTTCACAGTATCCTTTGAATTCAATGTGTCATGTAAAGCAAGACTGTCTAACCATTTCGTAAAATCGTCTTCATCTATCGCGTTATCTTCGATTGGGTCTTCAACTCTCGGCAGCTTGAACCCAACGGATAGCCCCAAGAATGTCAACAGCAGGAATAACCTGTAGAAGATTAGATTCTTTAAGATTTCTTTAAGATTTCGATTCTTTAAGATATTTTCTTAAAGAATCGAATCTTTACTGTTTTGGTCGTTAAGATATTTATTTGACGTAATGTTAATGTTTTTCAGTATTTAAACTTTCTGACGTTAATTAACTGCAACTTCGCAAGTTTCGTTATGGAGAAAAAGCGGCGAAACAAAACTCCATGAGACACAGTAAAAAAGCTATCAATTACAATGTTTTCTTACTCTACAAACATGTGGTAGAGGTAAAGGTGGTAGAACTCTATGTAGTTCGACTCCGGCGTCACCACCGACACAGCTATTTCTGTTATAACAGCAGTGTAGCGCTGCTGTGTTCTGGTGTGAAGGGTGTGGTAAGGGAGACATACTTATCCGAGGCATTAAAACTCAGTCCTCAGGTAGCAACGCTGTAACAACCCCAGGTAGGACTGTGATCTTATCTGGGGTTGATCACAGTGACCACTTACCATCAGGTGGACTGCATGCTCGTTTGCTACTTCGAGTATTTAATAAGCTGTTGCTACATCTATAACCCGTAAAAGTAGAAAACGAAAACTTTCTTAGACTTTAATTCTTTGCAAACAATAGTTAAAGAGCCAACTCTTAGCATTCCAGCTCTTTAGATTTCCAGCTCTTACTTCATAATTCAGATGAATGAAACTCGAAAATTATAACGAAAAGTAGAAAAATCGCCGATTACAAAATCGTAACCTACATTTTTTGAAAGCTGTAGGTAATAATCTTTATTTCTTTAGCATTATAATTCTAACATTTTTATATTATAATTTTATTGTTTATTATACTCACTGACAATTTGAAATACTATATTGTCAGATTTAATGTAAAAATTGCAATTTTTTTTAAATTTATCTTCGCAAATTAAACTTCACTTTCTCTATCTATACAAATAAATAAAATTTAAGTGTCCGTTTGTGATTTCAAAATATCTTTTTTTTACTCAATTCTTATGAAAGTATACACGATACCTATAACGAAAATGCAATTAAAAAAACTGTCTATCTGTCTGTTTGGCTGAGCTAATCTTCTTAACGGCTGAACCGATTTTGACGGGACTCTTACTGGAAGATAGCTGAAGGTCTAAGGCGTAACATAGGCTACTTTAATTTTCGAAAAAAGCATGAGCGCGCTCGCCTCGCTCATTTAGGCCTCCTCGCGGGAGCGCGGGATTTTACCTATGTTTAGATAAGGATTCCTTTTTACTTTTTTAACGCGGGTGAAACCGCGGGGTTCACCTACTTGACTATATTAGCATACTGATAGTCGTGTCGATCCGCCTACATGGCACTTCCTGCTGTCTCTTTCTTTCATGGGTATTACTATGGTTCTACTGTATTTTGTAAAAACATGTAAATATTAACTGTAGAAGGCTTAGGAAGCATAAACAATGCTAGTAAAGTATCGTCGAGCTGGAAGTTTAGTTCCGCCTTGGAACGCCGCCAGATGGCGCCTGCCTGAGACGTCGCCAATACTCATACGACGTGGGTGTGGTCACACAAATTCCAAATAATCAATTAAAAGATGTTACGCGTCACATTTTTGTTACGCGTTACATTTTTCAGTTACGCGTTATATTCTTGTTACACATCACATTTTTCTGTTATGCGTAACATTTTTCGGTTACGCGTCACATTTTTCAGTTACGCATCACATTTTCGGTTACGCGTCACATTTTCTGTTACGCGTTACATTTTTAGGTTAGGCGCCTCATTTTTTGTTACGCGTTACATTTTCTGTTACGCGTCACATTTTTCAGTAACGCTCACATTTTTCTGGTACGCGCCATGTTCATCTTGCCCCTCTTACGATCGATTCAGACGAAGTAGTACTTTTTTGTATCCATGGGACAAAGTTAAATAACTTGAATAAAGTGTTTTTTCTTTCTTTCTATTATTTCCTTCTCTAATTACAAAATCCAAGAGTTGTAAAACAAAGTCATAAGTTAAATTCACAGCTTAATTGTTAACTTAAATTTTGATATTAAGTTTCAGACGGCAATCGGCCTGAACTGTAATATTCTCATTTCATATGCACATGTATGCAAATAACCTTTGAAATATCAACACGTGCGGAATTATGCAGACTTTATTCGTTACTTAATCGAGGGGTCCGAGGTTTAAATCCCGGGCACGCACCTCTGATTTATGTGCGTATTAGAAATCAATTATCACTTGCTTTACGATGAAGGAAAACATCGTGAGGAAACCTGCACATCTGAGAGTTATTAAAAACAAAGTTCTTAAAGATGTGTGAAGTCTACCAATTCGCACTTGGCCAGCGCGGTGGACTAAGGCCTAAATCCCTCTCACTATGAGGGCAGACCCATGCCCAGCAGTGGGACAATAATGGGTTGATGATGATGATGATAGTACTAGCTGATCCCCGCGGTTTCACCCACGTTAAAAAAATAAAAAGAAATACACATCTAAACATAGATAATATTCCGTGCTCCCGCGACGTAGGCCGCATGCGCGTGGCGCGCGCTTGTACTTTTTTCCAAAATTAAATTAGCCTATGTTACGCCTTAGACCTTCAGCTATCTTCCAGTGAATGTCCCGTCAAAATCGGTCCAGCTCAGCTTTAGAAGATTTAATTAGCTCAGCCAAACAGACAGACAGACAGTCAGACAAAAAAATAATAATTGCATTTTCGTTATAGGTATCGTGTATACCTTCATATGCATTGAGTAAAAAGTTGTTATTTTGAAATCACAAACAGACACTTCAATTTTATTTATTTGTATAGATAATACGATGGTATTGAATCTGGCGAATATCCAAATAGTATAATTTGATTGATGGCGGTCCACAGCTGCGTTTTATAGTCATCATTGATTGATGACGTCCATTTAATGATTGGATAGTCATTAGACGTTGATGACGTTTTGGCTGAAATAAATCATATTAGTCCTTCTTTCAGGGTAGATTTTTCACAGAATTTACTTCGGAGGACTTTCGATTGAAGTGGCGACAAAAAATAACGTTGCTACCCCAAGGACTAAGTTGGAATGCCTCAGATAAATATGTCTCCTTAACCACACCCTTCAAGCCAGAATACAGCAGTGCTTAACACTGCTGTTATAACAGAAATAGGCGTGGTGGTGGTATCGAACTACATAGAGTTCTACCACCTTCAAAATTTCAATTAATCAATTTCAGATAAGATTAATTTCTAGGAATTATACAGACGGATGAATGACCTCGCTATGGGATATAAATATTCCATCAAACGATTTATTTTTAATCCAGATTCTTAGCTCATAGCTTACGACGCAGTTAGCAAAATTATTTACGGTACTAAGAGACTAAAATAATGATTTTAAACAGAGTGTCCAATGATTGGTCTCAGAGCTATGGGGTAAAATCATGAAAGAAAGAGACAACAGGAAGTGGCGGAAACGGTGTAGCCAAACGCACACATAGATATCAATACCTTATCGTATTCTTATCACTAAGAATTCTGTATTTTATTGGTTGTCTGTTGTCAACAATGAACGAGGCATGTTTACGAAGTTTTACAAACAACTACTAACCGCAAAACAAAAAATACGTGTCTTAATTACTAGTAAGCACTGACGTTAAGTATGCTAAGCTGATCACACTGGTATTCGCCTGGTTTTTGACACTTCCTGTTGTCTCTTTGTTTCATGGATAAAATACAGTCAATTTATACGTACATCATTATTTATTTTTATTTTTTTTCTAACCATTTCAATTTTTGTTCTACCAAATCTACCAACGTCCTATTGATAATTTTATTTAAAAAATATTATTACCAAATAAATAAAAATAAAAAATACACAAAAATATAATCAAAAAAGTTATTAAAACGATTTTTCAGTCTTATTTGATCCTTATTATATTTTTTTCCAGTAAAAGTCAATCCAAATCACCTATTTTTTCACCCAACACTTACCAAAATAGCATAAAATACTCGTAGTATAATATAATACAAATATTAAACTGAATACTTATAAATACTTACACTGGAGCAGCGTGGTTATTATACTCATAGCCCACTTACAAGCAGACAGACTGCAGTGGCCACTAAACGCCTCAATGCCTTCGCCATCCATTTCAAAAGAACTCTCAGGTACCAGGGCTTCATAAAACGGAATGGATTCTTCACAATAGCTGAGGTCGATTGTTGGCTATGAATGAACCACTTGTATGCTTTCAAAGATATTGGTTTCCTACTTCTGACTACCTTGCTAGATTTTAAGACAAGAATTTAGGATTTTATATTGCTGATATAGCGTAAGTATACAGCTCAGATAAATAAAGTAGGTAGATCTGTCATTCCTAACAAAAAAATGACGCCATTTTTAAAATGGTAGGGCCATAAAAGTGATTATGTGAGGGTAAATATACAAAGGTGCTGACATGAAACCACGCTAGTTTTGTGTAAGTGTGTGCGTATAAATACATGAAAGTAGCGTGGTTTTTTTGGCTTCACTCAAATACAAGACGGTGAGTAATCTACCTATTTTATTTATCTGAGCTATAAGCAGATAAAAAGTGCAGTTTGCGGGTACTTTAAGGCGCTGTTGTGTTCTGGTTTAAGAACTTGGTAATATACCTATTTATTCAAAGCGTTTAATGTAGTCCTCAGGGGTAGTAACGCCGTGAGCCGTGAACGAACTCAGCTAGGACTTTAAATTATTTGGGGTTGATCACAGATGCCCATGGGCGGCTGTGGTCACCTGTCATCAGGCGGATTGTATGTTAGTTTGCTTCTTCATTAACATACAAATGCTCAAGCAGTTTTAACCTACGGAATATAACCACGAAGGGGACCTTTTTTTGTTTACGAGGGAGAAACCTTCAAAAGGTACCTGACGCCTCGAAAGTGACGCCGGGTTATGTGGGATTTTTACCGCACTAAATCTCCCCCGGTTGCCGTCCTCGGCGCTGCGAAGAGGACTCCGTGGTCTCAGCAAGGAACGCCATCCGTAGTCCTCTGAGCGCGTTGCCTAATCGGGCTCAGCTCGGGTGAGCGCTATTCTCGCTGCACCGTCAGATGCACGGCGGTACGCTACCAAACATACCGCTGTCCTTCTCGGGGCCGCTGGACGAACGGTTAAAGCTGAACTTAAAAATTTCCCCCTCGTCTTTAAAAACATAGTACATACTTTCTTCAAAATTACCTAATGAATCAACTTTTAGTACACAAGTAAACCCTTATTTGTCCCTTGCACGTGTATTTCGAAGCCACGAGGCTTGACACGTCGTTGACATCGTTTGAACCTCATAATTAATAGCGAGCGACTCCTCCGGCATATTGGTTTTAATTGTACCAGTAAACAACTCCTTATATTGTTGATAGAGATTTTATTACATAGCAAACATTAGCTTGTTATCTACGTTTTTTAATGGCAGTAGCAAGCCAACATACAGCTCATCTAATAGTCAGTGGCCACTACCGCCCATGGACATCTGTAAATAAGCAACAAGATCAGATTGTGATCTTATCTTGTTGCTACCTAGATTCGGCCACAAATGTTTTACTACCCCTGATAACTAAGTTGAATCGCCTCAAATATAAATGTACTTAATAGGTATATGTACCTAATACGTAAAAGTACTTTTTTTTACCTAGCTTATTTGTCTTTGAGGTATTTGTTACTATATAGGTATGTACTTGCTAATAAAAATATGTAGAAGAGTATGATATCTAATTCTAATTCTGCTTTATTACTTCATTATTTTGGCCTATAAGTAGCTTTAATGGCCATCCGCTTCTATAAAACAAAATTGTCAATGAAAGTCTTGGCACAATCTAAGTATGTAATTATTAAATACTTAGATCGATAAATACCTGCCCAGATACAAATAAAAAACATGTTTTACGATGTTTGGTGAGTAGATTAAAGTAGATACTTAAAATATTAAATCACCAAGTAAAATTTAATTTAAATGCGATCGACTCTGATTAATAATTAGCATAGAGTGCAGCTATGTCACCAACGCATTACAAATTGTTGGTAGACTGCTGTAGTTGTTCGAAACTAGTTTATAAATGGCTAGATTTTGCCTGCTGCTTCGCACGTTTGACGACTTCCCGCTATTCGTCAAGAGATGGCGCCACGAGTATTCTGAATCACGCTATCAAAGTATTCTCAATATCTTGCATATATATACAAGCTCCGAACTGTAACTGTCGGAGCACGGCCGCTCCCCAGGCATGATCACAGCCTGGCGGGCGATCTCCCTTTGCTAAACACGCATTAAATTACATATAAACCTTCCCCTTGAATCACTCTATCTATTAAAAACCGCATCAAAATCCGTTGCGTAGTTTTACAGATCTAAGCATACATAGGGACAGACGGCGGAAATCGACTTTTATTTATACTATGTAGTGATAGTGAAATAGAATCTATTACGCACTAATTATAACAACATATTTCATCCGAATTAAGTAAATGCAGCTTTCTACTCTCATAGGACTAGGATATGTTCTTCGCTGAAGCTGTAGCGAACCGTATGTATTCGTTACTGAGTAACGGTTTCGCCATCAAGTACCGAGTAACGAAACGTTACTCACGAATGCATTTCGTTACTCGTATCGCATTTTTCGTACGTACGATTATTTATTTATTTATTTCAACACTTACATCTAACATTATAGGATTTGCCTAATTCGTTAGTGTAGACTACAATACACCTAATACAAAACACAAATGCCTGGAACAAAAATCTAAAATCATAAAGATACCTTTTTTATGTGGAGGACTCTGGGAACTTAAGTACCATCGCTGAAGTCTTCCAAGCGCGATGTCTCTTTCGGGTTCAGCCCCGGTGGGCATTTGCTCAACCAACACCTACGGGTGTTTACGATGGCACACGACCACACGTACCACCGTCCTTTCCGGGCTGGATGGACAGTTCGAGCTCTCACTCTAGACGCCCGCAACCCCGAAAGCCCCCTTATAGTCGCCTCTTACGACAGGCAGGGGATACCGTAGCCCTATTCTGTTCCCGGAACTACAATCATACAGATACCTATCAGTTTAGCTAAGTATCGAACACTGTAACCGACTCACTGTGAGTTAGATTGATAGGTTGACCACCCCATTACGTGTCAAAAAACTTCATTTGCACTAAAGCCATTTGAGTTAGAGTTGTCACTATTCTCCTTATACCGTGTTCATAACATAGAGTTGTTCTTAAATGTGCGTACTGTTCATACCCGAAGTAATATCGCTCTATATTTTTAATAACTTTGTGGTGACAGAATAAACATACCTAACATAACACTCGTCGAGTCGATGTTTTGTAATTGCGTACTTAATTATGGAAATGTAATTAGAACATCCATATTCATGGGAAAGAATAAATTTATGTTTAAATTGCTAACATCATTTATCCTTTAATATCTTTATTAAGTAATTTAAAGAGCATGTTTCTATGTATCTTAATCATACTTACATAAGAATGGTATTTATTATGTAAACATAGTATTACGCTTCATTTTTTCCATTGCTTCTGGATTTTCCTTCATTTGAAGATTAAGGTAGCAAACGAGCATGAAATCCACCTATGAACCTTTGCAAATTACGGTAAATATGATCAGTGTATGAAGTTCCTACCCCCAAGGGCTAAGTTGGAACGCCTCAAATAAATCCCTTGCAATGCGTGTGGGCGATCGCCCGGGGCATCGGGATCCAGGGGCGCCACTTTAGGGAACGCACAACCAAAAAGACAAAATATCTTCCGCTTTATAATACGTATTACTGTAGATAAATAAAGGGCGCCAAAATGTATGAGTCTAGCCTAGATAGGCGTCCCGGGTGGCTCATTTTGGAACCAGTATTGTTCGACGAATAAAATCATCGATCGATGTAGATATCGGCTGACTTACCAGACCACCTGGTTAAGGCCGGCCCTAGGGGTACGGGATACGGGTTGGACAAACCCGTATAGCTTTTCAAACAACCTATAAAATCTCCATCAATTTTGAAAGACTGCTATGCAATAATAAAAATGGCGACCGACGATTTAACGTGCCTTCCGAAGCCCGGAAGCACTATTCTTGTTTACCTCTCTAAAATAACAGTGCACCTTTTTCAGTGGTCATGCCGGTCCTCTCCTACGGCACGGCTGTGGGCTGGCTCTCACCCATGGGTCCTCGCCTCATGTCTGAGGACACTCCAGCTTCGGCGCCAGTGCATCCAGATGTGATCTCCTGGATGGCGTCCATCGTCTACCTGGTGGGGACGCCGAGCGTCTTCCTGTTTGCGTTTATTGTGGATAATTTTGGGCGGAAGAAGGCGTTAATGTTAACTTCGTTTTCTATGGCTGTGAGTGTTGTCTAGATAGATTTAATTAGTTGTGCTAAGTTAATTGTAGCTTTTATGTGTTAAAAGTTAGGTTTTAATGGCTCTTATTCGGATCCAAACCATACTTAGTAAGTAGACTTAGTGTATTATTTCAAGTTCCGTTGATCTACCCGAATGACACCCTGTAATCTACCATTTTTTCCTGGATGTTAAGGCAACTTTAAGAATTTTCTACCATGAGCTAAAATTAACTAGTTAAATTACAAAATTCTAATGAAGTATTTTCTTTCAGCTTTGCTGGGGCTTAAAACTGTACTCAACTGAAACATGGGCGCTCATCACTGCCCGGGCGATTGTCGGCTTCGGCGTAAGCGGCTGCTACGTGGTCACGCCACTTTACATCAAGGAGATCAGCGAAGACGCGATCCGAGGAACTCTTGGGAGCTTGGTGGTCCTCTCACAGAATCTGGGGAACCTTGTGGTGTATATCATGGGAGAGTACTTGTGCTACCACGCAACGTTGTGGATATGCTTGGCTGTGCCGCTTATCCATATCTTGATCTTCATGACCATGCCGGAAACACCTTCGTTTCTGCTGAAGAGTGGGAAGGTTGAGGAAGCCCGAGACACTCTGGCCTGGCTGCGTTGTAGGCAGAACACTGACGCGCTGGTGGAAGACGAGCTACAACGGTTACTTCTGGAGTTGGAGACGAAGAGTTCTGGAAAGTTCTTCAGCGCTCTGAAGACTATTGGTGAGTTTATATCTAAATCCAAGTTGGACATAGAACTTAAGACCGTGTGTGTCCGTGTGTTGGATTGTATACATACTACTACTGCATACTATACTGCATACATTACTATACTACCTATAATTATGTAAGAATAAAGATATACACTATACAATAATAATCTCATAAACATTCTACTGATCTATAGGTTTATCAGTATCAATATATTTTTATCCCACTGATGATGAGTATGTACCGACCTCATGTTAAAATTAAAAATTTACCTCAATTTCCTAACGGTGATATCTTTTGCTGTTATATGGATTCGAATAGATGGATTCGAAGTTTGAGAATCGGTCTATTATAATTATAATATCGAAACTTGAAGATCAATTTCTCAATACTTTATTAGGATTGATGTCTTTCTTTAATGTTGACACCTAAGATTAGTACCTACCTACGAAAACAAAACCGAAAATCAGAAATTAGTGGCGAGGAATATAACTTTGAACCTCCATAATTTTACTATTTATTAATTACTTACGCATTATTATTATTAATTTTGTCCTCTTAACGAGAATATTATTTTCTTACTTTTTTCATGAGAAAAAAATCTTGCTACTGTACTATAACTGTCATTCAAACAATAAAAAGAAACAAACGCAAATAACTTAAAAATAAACAATTCTTCCTCGGATTTGAATCCATGAACTCAGTACAAAAGATTTTGGCTACTAGGCCATAATTGCCATTAAACCAAATAACGCAATAGTCCTAAATCCGTTACCCGTTGTTTACCACAAACCTGAATGTTCCCGACCACTTAGGAGCACAAACAGGCGGTCATTACGACGACAAACAGCGGGAATGGTGTTTAGCTACCACTCCGCGGTAACGAGTTTACACAATGTTACCGACTCCAGTTATGTTTGTTTACTTGGATGTAGATGATTATCGATGATACCTGGTGGGATTTGGGTGTTTATTTTTATCATAACATGTAAGTACTTGTGATATATCCTAATTATTATAAATGGGAATGTCCGTTTATTTGTTTGTTTGTATGTAACGCCTTCACGCTTTAACTACTCAACCGGTTGTTATGAAATTTTGCACACACATAGAAAGGGGTCCAGAAAAGGACATAGAGTACCTTTCATCCCGAAAAATGATACTACTCCCGAGGGATAGAAAAGTAACTTTTATACCTACATCTTACTTTGATACCTACGGCCTCTTTGTGCGAATGTACATTAACGCGAGCGAAGCTGCGGGTAAAAACTAGTAAATAACTTATATACTTAAACATTACCTTCCTTTTGACGCAGTCGGATAATAAATATTCACCGCAATAATAAATTGAGTTTATGTTAACTATGAAAATTGAGAACACTAGAAGCGTAAATCCAACGCTTGTATAAATCAGAATAGTAGAATGGCGAAGTCATTAGAGAACCACGGAGTTACATTTGAGAGGATCTTAAGTTTTTGCTCTCGGTTGAGACAATTTGGTTGTCCTGAACTTGCTACATTGTGAGCGATGAGCGATGAACTCACTTAATTTTATATATTTTTGTTTCTTAATTATTAGACACGATACAATTACAAATATGTTCTTTCTGTGACCCGTAGCAGAGTGGCTACCATATCGAGCTACCGTAGTGGGTCCGGGTTCGATTCTCGGCCAGACAGATATCTGAATGATAAATTTAGATTTTTGTTCTGGTTCTGAGTGTTTGTGAATTCGTCTTTGTGTGTCTATACTACGATATAAAATACTGGCTGATTCCCGCGGTTTCACCTGCGTTAAAAAAAGTAAAAATTAAGGATAAGAATTTTGATGAAATATAGCCTATAGTACTAAGTAAAAATGTATCTTTAAAATTTTTAAAATCGGTCCAGTAGTTTCGGAGCCTATTCAAATCAAACAAACAAACAATTAAATTTTTCTTCTTTGTTATATTAGTATAGATAAATATCCTATTTACAGTTCAAGAGATAGAGCCCTGTGACAGACGGACGGACAGATGGACAGACGAACAGACGGACAGACGGACAGACGGACAATGGACAGACGGACAGACGGACAGACGGACAGACGGACAGACGGACAGATGGACAGGCGGACAGACGGACAGACGGACAGACAGCGGAGGCTTAGTAATAGGGTTCCATTTTTACCCTTTGGGTAGGGAACC
>DWPV01004229.1:0-13906 GCA_018251915.1 Urbanus proteus proteus
TAACATTTCTTCACAATATTTTCTCCAATATAGTAACAGTTCTTGGACTGATGTGCCATTTTGGTTCCAATTTAAATCCAGATATAATTTAATAAAGCAGTAATTATAATAAATATAAAGACATATTTTTTTAAAAGTACTCAGTTTAATAATTAAATTAATCATCATCATCAACCCATTATTGTCCCACTGCTGTGCACGGGTCTCCTCTCAGTGAGAGGGATTTTAGCCCTTAGTCCACCGCGCTAGCCAAGTGCGAATTGGTAGACTTCACACACCTTTGAGATTTTTTTTTGTTATTAACTTGAACGCCTTAGCATGACTTAAACTTTTTAACAACATCACTATTAGAACTAAATGTGCTCAAATGATTAAGGTCCCTTTAATTAAATACCTTTGAGCTCTTAAACAGCACGTAACGAATGTTAAAGATATAGTGATGTGCTAAATAAAGCACATCATTATATCTTCAACATTCTTCCATTGAGCAACGGAAGTGTGGAATACATAAACATTTATTACTCCACAAATATTCCTATTACCTTTCCCATAGCCATATACCAACTTTAAATCCTCATAACATCGCCAATACTCCGTATTTTATATTCATATCGTGTCGAAGTTAATAAATATTTCCTATAAGCGTGTATTTTTATCCGCAGACTCGTATATCTCTCGCCGCGGAAACACTTAATAAAATCACGGGTTATTCTTTAGTCTTACGCAACGAATTTTTCTCAGTTCGAGATTAGGAAGAGATTGTCCGTATTCAAAATTTAACCTGTTTTTCAAACAGTTGATTACCTATTTGTGAATTTGTACAGTCCTGCTTTTTATACAGTGATTTTTACAGTTTCAGCACCAGCATTGTGATACCTGTTTTGGCTGTAAAAGTGCCAAAGTATAAATTATTAATATTTAGTACTTAATGAAATGTGCACGTATATAAATATATTTATGTGGTACTGTTTGAATTTATTAAGACAACTAAATAATCAGGGAATTGATTGATTTTAATTGACTAAGGAAAATTACCGCCTTCTTACGAAGTAGCGCTTAAAATGGTTCTCACTCTAAAAAACAAAATCAGTAAAATGAAAAATGCTTATCTACAGTAACGTTCTAGTACTACAGCCAAAGTACAAAATAAAAACATACAATTTAAATAAATACTACAATAACCGTAACCATTTCATATTTTTCTTTTGATGAACAAGTCTACAAATCTGTCCATTACGCAAAGTTTCAGTACTAACGCAAAACGTTTTTGCTGACGCTACCTCCTTTCTTTCTTTTACCAAGCACGCATACGAATTGAGACATTCGTGCTTTCATGCTATTGCAGACGAGTGGGTGTCGCATTACGGGTTTTCACCAAATCTTATTAGATGTTACATAAATTATATTTGTTGTGTCTAGACTGGGGTATTTTATATGAATAGTATATGTTAGGTTAGTTCAGTGTTTGAGTGAGGAAGGAAATAGTTTACCTTGCGATAGTTTCCTTGTTTTAGATTTGAAGTATCGTAAGGCAAAATTAGACAGACTGCAAGAACGTCTATTTTATTTATATCTATATTAGGTACATTTTGTACTAATTTTAATGTAAGAAAAGGTATTTAAAAAATATATATTGATTTTTTAAAATAATGAAATTGCAAATATGCATTCCTTCCAACTGATAGTACGTGGCCACTGTCGTGGACATCTGTAGACACTCACAGTTTTAAATGAGGTTGGCCTCAAATGCGTTGCTACCCTTAAGAGTTTTTGTAACGCCTACTAAATTTAAACGCCTCGGATTAGTTTTTCCCTGTTTCCCCAAACAGTAACAGCAACGCTGAACAATGCTGTTATTAGGCAGATTCAGGTGTTTAATATATATTTTAAATTAAATAGCAAATAAGCATGCATTTCACCGGATGGTGAACAGTCGCGTCCACATACGGTACTGTAAGTAGGATTAGAGTCCTACCAAAGTAATGTCGGCCACTTTTACGTTGCTATATCCTGAAAACGAAGTTGGATCCATTTATTTTGGCTTTCTTGATAGTCACGATCATAAGAGTTTCGCAAAGTTTCGTGCTCATTAACAAACTTTTATGAATGATCACGTTTTGGTTAAAACATATTTTTAATTTCTACTGGTACCCTCCCAACATCCAAGGAGGCCTTTATCATACTTCTGTAAGCTTTAATACAAATTGATGAGGAAGTTTAGCAGCCAATTTATGTCGCAAGTAAGAAACTGCCATTAGC
Source organism: Urbanus proteus proteus (assembly GCA_018251915.1). Taxonomy (NCBI): domain Eukaryota; kingdom Metazoa; phylum Arthropoda; class Insecta; order Lepidoptera; family Hesperiidae; genus Urbanus; species Urbanus proteus. The sequence continues at coordinate 2,260 of DWPV01004229.1, forward strand.
AGACGTTTACCCAACATTACCGATTTTTTTTAAATTGGTCATGATTAATGTCAGTCATATGATATCCCTGTAGCTTATGTAAGATATTTCGACTTCCCATTACATTTGTTCATATATGTATTAACCGACTTGTCAAGAAACTTTACGACCTATTAATGTAGCAAGATCGACTTAATTCCAAAAACGATTCAGCACACTTATATTTCGTCGAATTACAAATTTCGGGTCACCAGTACACCGGAGCAACACGTAAGCGCTAAATATGTCATGGTTACTGACTTGTTTGATAACTAGCTTCAAACGATATGCGATAAACACCTATGTATCTATTAGCGTAGACAAATCCACTATTAGTCACTTCCAAACCTTCGTTGTCATTACCACTGCTTATTGTCCCACGAGTCTCCTCCCGTAGTGAGAGGGATTCAGGCCTTAGTCCACCGCGCTGACCAAGTGCGAATTGGTAGACTTCACACATCTTTGAGAAATGTGCGTGCCTGGGATTTAAACATCAGAACCCCGATTGAGAAGCCAAGTTTGAACCATTAGACTATTACTACACAACTATCTATATTTATCAACAATATAAACAATCTATCTACTAACCTATCTATATCTAATTCATTGCAAGTCACATAAGTAACACCCATCTGATGTCCACCTGTAATTAGTTCCACATATAGTAATGTCTGATCTGAAGTAGATCACCACGATATCTTACCATATTTATCAAGCCTAAAAACATCGGTGCTACATTTGTATATAGATAAAAATTAAGATGGTTCAGCTTAGTCTTCAGAAGTTGTTTATAGCTTTTAGCTTATATGTAGAAGCTAGACAAGTAGCTTCGACAACATCCCCTCCTCTGTATAGACTTGATTACTAATGTACATCGGCAGAGGGTTACCATGAGGGTTATCTCGTGTTTCGTAGAGACTTATAGCATTCCACATGCTCATTTGCCACTTCAATCCAATAAAAAATAAATCACACTGCCAGCACACTACATAGCATTTATGTAAAAAATCGCCTACTCGTTACTAGCATCTAATACAACAAGTCCCATGCACTTATTTTGACAAATCATAAGCTTTTAACAAAATATCGCCCGTTTTCTTGAATTTCAGCTGAAATCATTTTTCAGAGGACGATTTTTTTGGTTATAAATGATGTCATGATATTTTCTGTAAGTGAACATTAATAATAATGTTATATAATTTCTTATATCAGATTTTAATGCAGTGGAAAATTATAAAATGTGTTCTGCCTCGTGTATCTGCGTTTGACATTACATATAGAACTAACCACAAAATAGTATGTAAGAACCAGTAAGAACTAAAATTATACAAATATGACTCCACTACTTTACTACATAGGATAAAACAAAGTGGCTTTCCACTGTTTGTCCCTACGTATGCTTAGATCTTTAAAACTACGCAACGGATTTTGATGCGGATTTTAATAGATAGAGTGATTCAAAAGAAAATTATTTTTTATAATAACACCCATTATATATGTAGTAGAGAAGCGTGCAAAGCCGCGGGAAAAAGCTAGTACTAACATAAATTATAAAAAATATACTTTGAATGATAAACAAGAGGCCGCATTTAGTAATCTTTGTTTACTTCGCAACTTTTTCAAAACGAAACAAAATCGTAGAAAAATATCAGAAACATACACATTTATTAATACACCGAATGAATGATCCATTCAATCATCATTCAGATACATTTAGAACGAAGTCAATTACATTCATCCAGGATGAATCAAACGAGTATATACGAGTATATGTAAATTCAAACCGAAACCAAAACAATTACTTAAACACCTATTATCCACAAATAAACCTAAAACCACAATTCTCCACACAATAAAAACCGCAAAACATTGTGATCCACACCTTTATTGCACTCATTAATTACACGAAAAGAGCCAAAATGTTCACAAAAACACGTCATGAAAAAGTAGAAGTCAGTCTCTAAATATACGACGGAGTTGACCGACTTGGTATTCAAGTGATTACTCTCAAAATAGATGTTTATGAATGAAATTTATTGGTATTGAGTAATAACTTTTCCGTTTATAAACGAATTAACTCATGACCGTCCTACCCTTAGTTTTTTATACCTTTGCGTTTTAATTAGACTAGCGAATCCCCGCGGTTTCACCCGTAAAGAAGTCAAAAGGCACACATATTTAAACACTAGTAATAAATGTACATACATATACCATTTCATGTAAATAAGTAGGCTCCGTGTCAAACAAATCTATCCCATAGGAACAGTACATATTTCCGGGATAAAAAGTAGCCTTTATGTTATTCCAGATCATAATCTATCTCTGTACCAAATTTTATCCATATCTGTATAGCCGCTCTAAAGTTATAGAGTAACAAACATCCATTCACCCATCCTCACAAACTTTCAGCTTTATAACATTAGTAAGATTAGTAAGATATATAAAAGCAACGAAAGAAAGCGTATCCGTATGTATTCGTTACTATAACATAAAAAACTCGTTACTATCGTATTGTATCGTTACTTTTGACACTTCACAACATAGCATACAACTACTCGTATTCTCGTACGCAGTGCGATGTGCAAGGCCAATATTGATGACAGAAAATTATTCCACGAAGAAATATCGTCTCTCGTAATAGAAAACACTTTCATAGTAACTGAATGAAAACTCCTTGGAAAAATAGATGTACGTTTATGGCCTCAATAAACTCTTATAGCGGGCATAAATATTGGAAAATATGTTTTTCCGTCTTTGTAGTCCGCAATTATTTTTAAGTGCAGCGATCTTTCATAAGATACGACTGAATGGAGATTAGGATGCTGTTCGAACTCCTTTGTTTTAAATTTATGTATTTTCCTAATCCTTCCAAGTTTTACGATAGACATTTTCATCTGGATTTACGTTGATATTTATGACATGGATGGGTTTTCGTTCTATTATCAAGATGATCTGGAATTTCTGGAATGCTAGTATAATGAATTCCTAAAACAAAGCAGAATATTTCCCATTTTGTATAGAACATGACGTCATTGGATAGAAAGTTATAAAATGATCTTATATAGTCAATATTACTTATTATGTGTTCATAAACATTTTATTTACTTGTAGTCAGTATTAACTCTACAGGAGTGAGAATGGAACGACCATGATAAATTTTGGAGGCATCGGTAAAACAATCGAGACTAAAAAAAATTATATTTTTCTTACTTGTTAGAATTACCAGTATGCCATTCATACCTTAGTCTAACGATTTGTGACATGACGAAGATAAAAAGACAGTCTCTTAAACGTGTCATTAAATTCAACGGATTTACAAACATTCTTACAAATTCTTTTCGTAGCTTCAACTGTAATGTGTTACATTTTCCATACTTTACTTTGATTTTGAACCACTTGATCTTCTACGGCGAATCTACTAGGCTACACAAATAAAGTAAGGGACACTAAACTAGTGAAACAAAAACTATGTGATCATATTCGTACGAGTATGTTTAATGTTTATTCACTTATCACTAGGTACATAGTATAAAACAAAGTCGCTTTCCCTGTCCCTATATCCCTATGTATGCTTAAATCTTTAAAACTACGTAACGGATTTTGATACGGTTTTTTTTAATAGAAAGAGTGATTGAAGATGAAGGTTTATATGTAATTAAACGCGTGCGAAGCCGCGGGCAAAAGCTAGTACTATTATATAACTAACTATCTAATGTAATTGTATACCACTTGTTAAACTTATAAGAGAACAATATGTGCAGCAGTGTTTCAAATACGATTAAAATTCTTCTAAGCGCCTTCTACAACGAAGTGCATACAACCTATAGGCAAACTGTGCTAACTCCAAATCTTGTTTTTATTGCTATTTTGTTATAATGTTTTATTTACGACACGTTGGCTGGCGCCGAGTTTTTGACAGTCGGTCCCTTTGCCGATTTCAAACTGTCAGAATCTAATTACCAAAATCGCAACCTGGATTCGCGTTTTGTTTAACCCTTAGTTTTTAGACCACAAAGTTCATTTTGTGGTGTTTGTCTACAAATAATTTGGCAAAGGTTTTTGCGCTCCATTCTTTATAGTAGCATCGGTTAGTGAAGGCTTTTTATTTTTTAACAAACTAGTTTACGCTTCACGGCGTTTGCCAAAGGTCCCGTTCTATATGAAACTCATTAGGCATTTCATTCATGCTTTTTTATTTGGGTATGATGAAGTTATAAAAAAGTGTTGCAATAATATTTTTTGCTTATAAAAACTACATGTAACAAACCATTCAGATAATCATATATATATATCATTATTCGTTCATAAAATACTATAAAGTTTGCTATTACTCATATATCATCAACTTCCGTTTCTAACTTTACTCACTCAATTGGATTAATAGCTATTCATTGTATATGCATTCGATAATTACAGATTACGTAGCTCTTTTATAGGCATTAATGTTTTAAAATAAGCCCGATTTATATTTAGTAAAATTAAAACATCTCGCTATACTAAAACACATGAACCTAACTCAAATAATAATAACAAATCCCCAACTAACTGACAGACAAACCAGACTGCATATGAATGGGGTGTTAGAGCGAGTCAAAATCGGCGCCAGAACAAGATTAATGACCACTAGCCATTCCGAGATCGGTATCGTTTATACCGAAATTGAAAGCCAATCCAATTAGATGTTTTCGTATTGTGTATTTCATATTTTGAATTTTGCTCACATACATAATTCACTCATTGACTCTGAAGCAGTAGAGGAAATTTCAATATTTTCTTGTAGCTTCGATGTATAATAATACCACATCCAATTGATATTAAAACCATTTTTGACCATAAACTTGATACAATAAACTTAGGCAGAATAAGTGTCCAGACAGGCAGCGTGTTTTTTATATTTAATTTAAAATTTGATAATGTTATTTCATTTTAGCGGTTTAAACTAACCGTCAAAACTATATTTTATGACTCATATTTAAATTAGCCATACTTATTAACGAACGAGTAAAGAAGCGTAATTTGATTTGGTACACAACATTCGCATGAATTACAAATAACCAAACGCATTTGACTCCAAATTACGGAGCTACGCGTTCTTTTTCCATCCATACGCATTCGCCCAACGCCCATACATTTACATCCATAGCCCATGCGTAAACATTGTCGTGTTCCTTATATCCGAATATAGCGAAATTCCAAGAGAACTTGAAGAGCGTACGCACCATACGTAGCGGTCGGCGCCGCCGCGGCTACACAAAGTTCCACGGCATTTATGTAAATGACAGAATTCAGAAAATGCTTTGCCTTGCAAAAACAATGCGCGGCCGAAAAACGAAACGAAACTTTCATTTTTCGGGTTGCGACGCTTTTGCATGCGGGTGTCTGGTGTGTAGTGCGACCCTATTGTTTATTTGTCTGCGTACAAATATTGTTAATATTACTATAATCAAAAATACTTACCTAACTACTACATTCGACTACCAAGTCAATATTTAAGAAGATCTAATATAAATTAAAAAAAAACAAAATGCCGTTCGTAATAAAATACTAATCCATAAATGGAACGTTCGATTCCAAATTCAAAATGATTTCGGCGCGCGAACGCACCAAAAACGCGGGAGTTTTTCGCTGCGTTCACAAAAGTATGAAATATTTTACGTTTTAAATTCTTTTTAAGTTTCGAATTCGGGGTTCAGGCGCCGTCGGCAAGCACTAACGGATTTCTTTTTGCGCTAACAGTATCTCAATTTCATTGTCCATCGCTTTTTTGATATTTTGTACCGTCTGCTCTGCTAAGATCCTAATCTTTGATTTAGAGGTTTGCCAATAAAGACGTGTTTAAGATAATGTATCGGAGATCTCGATATTTATTATTTGGAAGCGTTTATTTGTAAATTCAATTTCGTTTCGGATCAATTTCGGTTTTTATACGTACTAAACCAAACAATGATAATCGTGAAATAAATATTGTAGGTGTTTCTAGTTAGATCCATTTAAACACAGCTAAAACCTAATATTATATTATTGCTTGTTAATATTGCAAACTTACCAATCCAATAATGTTCTTCAGTGGATTGATAAGTGTAACTATTAGACTAAATCTAAGAAATGTTTTCTAGTCTAGACTCGTAGACCGATATTCCTATTGAGCCTTCTAGCAGCATACTTCTTGTTCAGTAGAGCTGATTCTGCCACCTTTCAGACTGAGTCCTCAGGGAAAGTGCATCTATGGTCTTTGTTGTCTCTCAGCCAAGATTTAAAGACATATGGATGACAATATCCATTTCACATCAATTGAGCTACATGGATCTTTCGTAATTCTATACTATTACTTACATATTACATAAATAAAATAAAAAGTCATCAATTATCTCATGTATCAATTTTGATGTTTAATTTTGCGCATTGTTAAAGAAGTCAAGGCCGAAAATCTGCCTGTCCACGCATCTAGGCGTTAACCTAGATACGGTGGATACAGGCGTAACAGTTTGAATGAGTTATATATAAATACGTGTCACAACAATTCGGATACATTCTTTCAGGTCTTTCACAACTTTTTATAATAATAGTAACAAACATGCAGCGCATTTGATAACAAGGCCTTAACATGGCTTAACTTGGTAACGCAGCCATGCTTGGTCCCATGTTTTTACTTATACTATATACCACATAATTCTAAACGTTCTAAAAGTTCTATACCACGTATAAGAGTAGGTATACCTTTTATTTTCTTTTATTATCTTTTAGAACGTATTAATTTAAATCATATCCTGGAGTCAATTACAAGATATTTCAACTAAAGCAAAACAAAAACATAACATTAACACAAGTGCAGAATCCCTGCAGCATCATCCAGACGCCAAACATACAAGCAATTATCATTCCTAGATGAATTAACATTACTTATCTATTCCATTTCTCAACATCAAAATGTATCACGCCTGCTAATTAACCTTCCAGTGAAATAATATGTGTATATTGAATTAAAATTAAAACCAAACTTTTATCCAAACTTCAATTATTCGATACTTCAAAACATACGTCTCGCAGTACCAAAACACAAGCGCGGAATCCCGCCTGTACCGTCCAGACGAGCATGAGCAATTATCATTCCCCCAACGGTAACAAACGGCAGTCTAATTAAACAGTTTGGGAGACGGTTTTTGCGTTCCATAATCGGTCTTAATCGAGCCACAATTAAGACGATTGTGATCGATTCGAGGCCGTGAGATGCCGGACCGCCTGTGAGCCGTTTTTTGGCATTTGGATCAGTTTGAAGCGTTTGATACTGCGGCTGTCCGGATTAAAACGGAATTACGTTTACTGAAAATATTAGATACGTAAAGATGTTTATAAACATTACAACAAAAAACTTAACAATTAATTACTAACAGCTGATTAATAACAATTGCAAGATTGATGTAATTTTGAGGATTATTATAAGTACCTCGTGTATTTCGACTATGAAGCAACGCTGTATAAAAATACCTAAAAAATAAGTGCTTTTAGCTATTTTTATACAAAACTTTTTATTCCCAACGTGTCCGATAACAAAGGTTAAAATTCCAAAACATACACGAAGGTACTATTAAAAAATTCCATCCCGTGACATAATGGAATCGCCATGTCACATTTGCATCACTATGCCAACAGCCTCTAATTACAGTAATACCTGTCAGGCTCACCTTTTAACCCACTTGTGTCTGGAATCCATTGCATTGTTGTAAAAGCGTTTCCACATTCCGATACGATAACCAGATATATCGTATCCGATATGTCATAAACGATTCTAATTTTCTTTTCACCTGCATAAAAACTAGGTCATTGCAGACATTAGACTACATCAAATTATGTCTAGCATTAAGGTTTTAAGTACTAGTATAGGTTCAATATTAATAACTTTTAAAGAACTCTTAATTATAATAATAGATGCACGGTTTAATAATTAAATAAATAAATAACGCTTCACACTCAATTGTTTTTAATATCTGTAATAATATGCCATAATACTTACTTTATAACTATTAGTACTATTAATTTAATTTAAAATTGATTTAGAAACGCTGAATTGTAGAAATATTTCGACTAACGCCATCGTTATCAGGTACGGTATGTCCATATCGGTACCGGTTAGATCAGTGTGAAGAGGCTCTTACACGTAATTTGTATTCCGCTCATCTTTCATCACAAACCGCTGTGGTCTCAAGTGTTTCTGCTACCCGTCCTTTTCTACCTTCAACTTTATGGGTATCTTCATCCTTGTCTAAGTGATATGCCCAATCCATTCCGCTATCGGAAAACAAACATACAGTAGCTTTCGCTTCGGGATCAATGCCTGTTCAAATAGATGTAAATAGTGATGTAGAATATATAGAAATAGTTTCGGTAACAATTGCACCTGTTTATTTTGGACATGCTTCGGTCTCTTTGATTTTCACGCCGCTCGGCTATGTCACACTGTTTGAATTACTCTATTTCGATTCTGTTTACTTTTAATTCGGAATGGTGTTATGTTTCATTACATTTTGTTTGTTTATTAAATTCTATACTTCACTATTATGTCTAATTGATTTTTTTATTTCATTGTTTTAATTTTATGGCCCTGCACATTACTGGGCGACTCTTAAGATGAGTCCGAGTAAAATTACTTTTTAATAGAATAGGATAATGTTCATCGTCTTAGCCGCCGATCATACAATTTCTATTGGAAATTGCATATTTTTATACTATGAAACTAATTAAATTTGTATTTTTTTGCACAATTATTGATATTTTCACTTTTATTCATATTGTAAGTATATTAAAAATATGTGTTATACACCTAAATAGCGATGAAAAAGTTCGTCTCTACCTAATTACCATTCGACTCGTTACGTTAGTACCAGAATCCCTTTTCTATGATTCACCAAATACCAAATAGTTCGTTTTAAAATATTTTTAAAGTCAAAACAATTTTATGATTTACTTTACAAAACTTCGCTCTGGCATTGAAAATATTTAGTTGGCTTACCACCCAGACGCTGTTATCGGTTTTTAAACTTTTGATTTATTTCCGCTGACACCTATACTATCTAAATCAAATTTTATTTTCATTTCAATTATATTATTATTATATTTTTCTTGATGTTGCTATCCGCAACTATAGTGCCAATTTATTTTCACTGGAAGTAGACTATCTAAACTAAATATTATAATAGTATTTCTGCTGAGCACTTAGGTCGCCTAAGACCTAGACTATTTAAACCAAATGAAAATATCTTCAAAACACTGCAAACGTATTAAAGTTTTATCAAATTATATCAGCGACATCCGGCCTATTTAATCAAATCCTGATTTTTTTACTTCATATTGATTTTATTTAAAACTTTTTAAATCATTTCACGTTTCAGTGTGATTATGAGATGAGTTCCTAGGAAGTGGCGCGTGGACAAATTGAAGTGACTACCAGTATGATTAGCTTAGCACACTTAACGTCAGTGTTTGCCAGTCATTAAGACACGTAAATTTTGTTTTGCGTGTAGTAACATTTTGTAAAACTTCGTAAACGTGCCTAGTTCCTTGTTGACAACAGACAACCAATAAAAATACAAATTCTTAGTGGTAAGAATAAGATAAGGTACTAATTTCTATGTGATTGTTTGGCTACACTGGTTTCCATACTAACTACTAACTACGGCTCGTTTGCCACTTCCTGTTGTCTCTTTCTTTCATGGTTCCTATACTATTTAACTCAATATAGTTTCAGAGAAATATTGGAAAATTATTCAGATAAGTAATGAAAGACAATAGATGATTCGTCATCATAAAATGCAACTGATACTAAAAGCAACCACCGGTGTCAGAGCCAAGTCAATTAGGTCATTTCTTACGGCCATCGTAAAGATACTTCGCAGAATCAATTGACTAGGCGCTACTGTGTCATTGTTTTTTACGTACGTTTCCTCTACCTAAGTAGTAACCGAATACGTTAACCATTACTGTGATCTATTTTCACTAATTTTATACGTCTGTCAGTGGAACAGTCATAGGCATGATGTAGTAGCCATCCCAATGCTGACCAATAGGCTTCATTCTGCAATGATTTAATTTTAGGTTACCCATAAAGTTTGTAACTCCTTTTGTTTTGATTTGGTCTTATAATAACAGTGTTGTCATTGATGTTGTAGTACGGTAAAGACACACACAAAGGCTATTCCGGCATAGTCCCCAGAAGTAAATAAGGTGAAGGTGAAGGTAAAAAGGATTAAAGAGAGCTTTTAACCATAGACCAGAGTTTCAGAGACATTATAACCATATAAGCGCTTCTCAAGGTAAAAATGTGTGGTAAGGTATGTGTGGATTATGTAGAGTTCATGTCATAGTCAAATTATTTGATAAGGTTATCATCAACACATTACTGTCCTGTGGTCAGGCACGAGTCTCCACTCAAAAGTTTACAAAAAATCTTCACAAAGAAGAGTTTAGGCTTTAAGCCATAAACTATCAAGCCGAGGAAATGTTTTAGATCTATTCGTTCACTTTCAGGATGAAAACTTGTAAAAATATTAAATTTGAGGCAAGTAACTTATATCATTAATTTCTAATAAGCACAATTTCTAAAAACCTCGCGTCTGGGATATACGAGTAAACCCTGGTTCAGCGTGGAAATCTAAAGCTGATTCATACCTAGACACATTTCCTACTACAGTCTGTGGAGCAGACCAATATTTTACACACTTTACACTATTTTTACGACAAAAATATACGCGATAAGCCGGCCTTCCTTACAATTACCTGACGACAGATTTGCCAAGGCGGCGTCCGTGAATTTACCTAACGATTGTTATTACGATCAATGTTACTCATCTCGTGTTATATTTCAAATACAGCCAACGTAATATTGTCACATCTTGTAATGTTTATGAAACATAACATTTTGTCGTTGTAATTCATGTAAATTGTAAGAATTAACGTACGAAATAATGTACGAAACATCGTAGTAAATACAATGTATATTATTATTTGTCTTAATTATATATTCCTGTCATATCAGAACTAATATAAAATTATGAACATTCTGGTTGTTATCATTATTATGATTTGTTTTTATTATGTTGTATTTCACTAGTAATGGTAACGTTGTTTTAAAAAATATCTTGTCCTCAAAACCGTCAATGATAGACATGGTATCGGTAGTTATCAATATTGAGAATATGAACAATATCTAAATTTAAAGAAAATAAATAATCTAAAGGCTTGGAAATATGTCAAAATATGTAAACTTAAAAACGACAGTATTTGTCTTGACGTCAATTCTGGCGCCGCACAAAGTCCACTATAACTGACACATAATTAGACAGATACCTGGATGTCTTCATATAGCTTAGGATAGTACCTTCCAGTCTGTCTTTCATTGAAGCAGAGTAGTCTATAAAAACTTTATTCTGTAGGTAACCTAAACGGTTGACTCTCTACGACTATCTTCATCATCAACGCATTTTTGTCCCACTGCTGGGCACGGGTCTCCCCTCATAGTAAGAGGGATTTGGGCCTTAGTCTACCACGCTGGCCAAGTACGAATTGGTAGACTTCACACATCTTTGAGAACTTTTTTTAAGAACTCTCAGATGTGCAGGTTTCCTCACGGTGTTTT